>CM074960.1:21852604-21889799 GCA_037577455.1 Pangasius macronema
GCGCTTTTTTTAAACTACGCTGATTGGTGCTTTAATGTGTTTTACTGTGAGTCACTGAGGACTCAGTCAGCATGCGAATACGATACTGATGGTCAGAGTATGATATATAACACACACACACACACACACACACACACACACACACACACACACACTTGTAGCCGCACAGATGCAGACCTGTACCTACATTCCAGACACTTCCATGTTGAAGCCCGGGGCATGTTTCCATTGCTTCCCCATCCACATGGCGTCGTCCGTCCTTAGAGAGCTCCTTAAGTCCCTTACTCCTCACTCTCTTGACATCCCACACTAGTCTAGTCTTCTTTATCTTCTACTTAATGTGTGTTTCATGTTTGCAGACGTGGTATCTGGTCAAAGCCGGGTTCTCACCCTGAACCTCTGACAGCTAGGACATATGGCGTAGAATAATTAGCTGTCTGAGCGATCTTGTAAAATTATTATGAAATTAAAATCAATCTGAATATTGCGCATATATATATACACACACACACACACACACACACACAGACACACGTATGTATGTATGTATATATAAGTAGCACTGTTGACTTCTGGAGTCGGATCAGAAAGTGCTGATTAATTTTAGAGCTGCTATAGCGTAAAGAAGAACAGGAACTAACTTATTTCATTTTGAATAAAATATAGCGACTCCAACGAAAACGCGCCACTCCATTTCATCAGGACATCATCCAGACACAACAAAATACATCGTGGTACCAGCACCTCCTCTTATGTTTCATTGAAATGACAGTAAAGCTGCTTGACTTGACCTGAGTAGTGAAGAATGATGGCGTCTTCCTTGTAACTGATAGAGCTGATTTTTGGGAAGCCACTCTCACTGGTCCATTTGGCTTGTCAGTCTTTGTTGATATTCCAGTTGGCACACTGTGATGTAAAGTGTGTGTGTGTGTGTGTGTGTGTGTGTGAAGAACACAGAGGAAAGTCTGTGATATTAGTGCATGACTAAATGTGGATGTACAGTATGAGTGCAGTTGCTAACAGTTGGCAGCTTGCTCATACACAGCAGATTTGCCACGCTGTTGAAATATAAATCATCGCTTCAGCAAACGGAAATGGATTAGGGAGCAGGTCCAAGCTAAGCTCTTTGGGAATATGTGGTTACATAGAGTTTAATGGTAGGGTCCTCGTTCAAGGGCCCAACAGTGGCACTCTGGTACACTTAGGAATTAAACTCCCAGTCTTCCAGACACTTAACCCCTGAGCTCCCACTGCCCTGCTGGTCTCTTTTCTTAGCTGACTTTGTACGAGGCACGTGTCTGGTATATTTTCATTTTTTTTAATTTCGGTAAGCACTTTATCCTGGACAGGGTGTTGGTGGATCCGAAGTCTATCCCAGGAATGCTGGGCTCAAGGCGAAATACACACACTTTCACATGCTCATTCACACCTAGGGGAAATTTTATTGTAGTTAATCCACCTACCAGCATGTTTTTAGAAACCAGATAACCCAGAGGAATCCCACATGGACGTAGGGAGAACATCCAGAACTCAGTACAGACAGAAACCCAGGAACCCTGGAGCGGTGAGGCGGCGACGCTGCACCACTGTACCGCCATGCCACCTATATTTTCACCTCATGGTAATTAACTGTAATTAACTGTATGACATTATCACAATATTGCACAAAATGCTGCATATATACTAATTATAATTAATTTTTTAAAATATTGAGTTCATTGTATTACTGATTGTTGCACCATTGATAGTGTGAATGCAGGGTGAGAATGAAGATAGTCATTAGTGTGTGATAATGCTGTGTCTACTTTGCTTGCTGGATGGATATTACAGAGGCTGATTAGAAGTGTTACATCACTCCCAGTTGTTTGTGTGTGTGTGTGTGTTTGTTGAGGCAGTTCGGGAGGGTGTTTCTCCTTCCACTCTGTAATCTTCTAATCTGCCGTTTCTAATGTGTGCAGCAGTTAATCATTTACATGTACAGTGCACAATTTCCTGGAATGGGATTGAAAGACTGTGTTAAAAAGGAGGAATGGGAGGAACACACGAGCTATTCCCATAAGTATGTATCTGGAAACAGCATGTCAGGGGTTGTTTCTTTGTCTCTATTACACACACACACACACACACACACACACACACACACAAACATGGATCATTAATCTGATTTATACCTCTCTCTGTGCATCGTTGCTAAAGTATGTTCAGAGCCCTAAATGTCTGCCCAAATGTTAGGTGGTTTGGGGAACAGTTCCCATATGAGGTGCACGTGCGTGCTCGGACATTACTTACCACAGCTTATGGAGTGTGTGTGTGTGTGTGTGTTGTGTTACCATGATCGTAGTGTTTGATGGACCTCCTGGTGTGGGAGAATCCTCTGATGGTACTGCAGTGTCTCATTTCTCCTGTGCAGATGGAGTCCACATGTACCAATAACCTTATAGTCCTGTACATGTATGTTTTTCAGGTTATAGTCTCTCTGAAGTTTCATCCCAATTCATGCCTAAGTAGATTTTTTATTAAGTAGACATTCTCGTAAGAGAAGGACAAATGAAACAACACACAATCCATGTTAAAAACACTTACTGGTAGTATTTTTTTTTCATGTTTATTCCATCCATCAAACTGTTAGATAGTGATGCATGATCCAGAGAACATGTTTCAACTGCTCCAGAACCAGTGTTGGTGCTTTTCGCCACTCTGTCTGATGCTTGGCTTTGCTCATAGTGATCTTAGGCTTGTGTGGAGCTGCTTGGCCATGAAACCCACTTCATGAAGCTCCTGATGCACAGTTCTTGTGCTGACGTTGCTTTCAGAGGCAGTGATGCAACAGAATATTGTTAATTTTTACACGCTGTGCGCTTTAGCCCTCGGCACCCCGCTTTGTGAGTCTGCGTGGTCTACCGCTTCATGGCTGAGCTGCTGCTGTTATAAGATGCCTCTATCCCACAGTAATAACAGTTACAGTTGACTGGGGCAGATCTAGCAGGGCAGAAATTTCATGAACTGACTTGTGCCAAAGGTGGCATCCGGTGACAGTGCCATGTTTAATGTCACTTAGCTCTTTAGAACAAACCATATCCAGCAGTCGTGTGCAGTGACATGCAGTTGGTTTACAAAATTAAACCTTGAAACATTTGTGTAATTAAATAATGTTTGAAATGAGCATTAAAGAGATATTTAATATATTTAAAGAGACATGCACTAGGTGTTTTGTGGTCATAGCTAAAAGCAAAGTAATGGAGAACAAAGTATCGTACAAAAAAACAACCTAATAGATTACCTTTGATAAGAAAATCATAACGATTGCATAACAGTTGGCTGGTTTTTAGTCCACTCATGACTGGTTATGTGAGAGGAGTCCCCATGATTTTCTAATATGCTTGTGTAATGCACACTGGATATTTTAGTGACTGAAATTTTGATGGATTTAAATACAGCATTGTGAATTCTTTCAAAATATTTAGATATTTAGAAATACACACTGCTAGACATTACTAAGCATTAGCCTCACAGCAAAATGTGCCTTTAAGAAGGCTTCAGGAAACTAATTGACCTCTTTTTGACCGTAGCTGCAGCTGTAATAAGAACATCTCATCATGGCTGTCTGATGTACAACATCTGGAGGATCCTCTCGCCATATAAGGCCTTCTTCTGATCACGGGTTAAAATTAGCACAGTGATGAAACTGGGGGGAAGATCTCGGATTTGCTATGGGCGCTGAGCGTTAAGATGCCCTTGTCTGACCCACGAGGTTCTGCTTCAGGGAACAGCGTTGAATCAATCATGCTGAGTTTCCTAGGCTGCTGAGTGCTGAGTGTTTCACTGTATAATTCTCTGGGTGCATCACTAGTTCTCTGGCTTTTATCATTCACTTGGGTCTATTGTTTAAATTGAACAAAAAAAAAAGCTAGCCAAGCTAGCCAGGGTTTCTGGGAAAACCCCTCATTAGAGATTATGGGAAACTCCATGGCTCAGATCCACATATTTCTCCTCACCTTTTTCCCCTGTCTACATTTTTTATTTTTATTTTCCACAGATGCAGAACAGGGTTCTGTGCCCAAGGCTGTTTTTCCTCTCTCCATCATCAGTTTCTCATTTTTCCTCACATTCATACCTCAGGACCCCATGCTGTGCATTCAAAAGTTCTCCCATCATGCTGCAGGCCAGAACATTCTGTCGTCCTTCTGGTGGTGTGAAAGTTCTGTTCTCTCCAAAATGGGTTGGACAAAACAAGTCAGATTTGCTTCAACTGAACAAGTCTGGCCCAGGTTCCATCACCCTCATGCTCATGCTATGTATATTCATATTGGTAATATATTCCTGAAAAATTTGTTTCTGCCAACTCCAATGACAAATATTGCAAAGCACTAAAAAAACTTTCAGTCTCAGATGGAAGCTGGTCTACAGACACTTTAACAACAACAAGTGTTTTCTTAATGTCTGAGCATCCGTCAGACAAGATAAGTTCTCCAGACGTATGTCTGTTAAGTGATGTTGTGGGAGGATGTCTATAGTAATTATAATCTTTTAGCAGGGGATAAGTGATTTCTGTATAAATCACAGAGATGGGTGTCTTCACAATGCTCATCACACTAGAAATTCCATGCGTATTACATATACCTCATTTTACTACAAACAGATTTTGTCTGTTATTATAAGAGATTGTTGTAGAGCTCATGGCCATGCAAGTTGACCTTGATTATTTGTAGGACACATGACCTTAACATGGATGTAGGCTGTTCCTGTGCTAGCAACTCAATAACTTACCTAAAACCCCCGGAAGTGTCGCTTCTTTTCACCAACCTTGGTGTCAGTGGGAGACAATAGAAAAAGAGCGAGAGCTTCTGGGTGTGTCTGAGGAAAAAGTACAAAACCTCTTTTCCCACAGGATAATGCAATGTTTACCAACATATCAATTCAGACAGGAAATATATAATCGTTCCATATGCGTGCATGTGCACTCCGTAAAAATGTGCTGATCATTTGAATTGTCTAGCATAACAATTTCGTGCATCCTTAGCTGCAGTTTACAAATGAAGCAGAAACAAATCCAAGAGCAGAGTTGAGAGGTTGAAGGTTAATTGGCTCTCTGATAGTCCTGGGATTTCAGTCCACAATATTCTGAATAATTGCAGAACAAAATTCTCAAAAAACACTTCAATGTAAATAAATATATTGAACTCGAATAAGAAGTGTGTTCATTCTTCGTGAAAGCACCACAACTCCATGTGCTGGCCACATGGCCCAAAAATATGAGATGAATTGTGGTAGAATTAGGGCCACATCTGGCATCTTTTTTTCTCTGTACACACACCTTTTTACACACATACACACACACACAGCAGTGAGAAGGGGGAGGTCAGGGCAGGGAAGCCAAAGACCGACAGACAGAAGTCCTTCAGTGTGAAATGGGAAAGTGGTGGTGAGAAATTCCCTTAAATTAATCTGATGTTTTTCTTTTGAATTTTCTCCAATTTATTGGATAGAATTAAAGTTAGTCATTCTGATTTCAGCTGTAGCCCACACAGTTCTAGAGAAAGTCATACAAGTGAAAGCAGGAGAGTATTTACACTTTCATCACCACGTTAAGTTTGATTGTAGTCACTCTTTCCCCACATCTCCATAGCATGTTTGTGGTGTTCTGTCATTTCCTTCATGCTTGTTGTATACTTTCTCCTTGTTATATGCACTCTTTTTATTACTTTCAAAGCCGTTTCTGTCTCTCTGTCTTCTCATCTTCATTCCTCGCTTATCCCTTCTCTTCTCCACCCTCGCTTTACTCAGCTGTCCGACTATTTGTCTGATAAGGCTGTATTGGTTTCTAGTCGGGCAGAGTTGGCCAAGCAGGGTCCTCACGGAGTATTTGGTTTATTTGCCAAAGCCAAGCACCAAGCAAACGTGCAGCTTGTGTGAATATTTGTCTGTGCATGTGTGTCACTGATCCCTGTTATATTCCCCAGAGATCTGAAAGATTGCTTTCTTTTTTTTTTTTTTCATGTGCTTATACTTGCCTTTTCTTCTCCATTACATCTTGTGGGTTATGGTTGGTGTTTGTTCACAGAGCTAATGTTCTCTGGCTCTCTCCTTTTTGTTTCCTTATATTACCACATGATATATCATTGTCTTCTTTTAGAGAGGACATCACACTCAGATTTTCAAATGAGTCTCATGAATTGATCAGTTTAATGATTTTCCCCATTGCATGACAAGTTACCAGTCTGGAGGGTGTAGGTCAGGGGTCAGTATTTCAGTGGATCAAAACACTGTAAGATAACTGATTCTCTCATCTAAGTAGTGAATTGGCATCGCTTGTTCACCCCTGGTGTGACTAATACATGCTTCAGTAACCAGTGAAGCCAGCCACTGCATCTGTTTAAACTGTTTTCATAATTCAGCATAACATGCTAGGATAAGAGACATCTAACTATTGTGTATTCATAAGTGAACAGAAACCTGCAATTGACTAGCAACAGAAGAGGGAAATAAGGCCTTCCTTCTCAACCCGACAGCCTAACTATGAATGTCTGTGGCATTATCAGAAATTTTAACACTTAGAAGAGGATATGGACATGTCAGTGTTGAACTAGAAGTTTTATTTCAGTATTGCTAAGAAGTTAAGGGTTAGGAGTCTTGGTCGAGTGCCCAACAGTGGTTCTGTGGCAGCCCTGGGATTTAAATTCACAACCTTCTGGTCAGTCTCACCACTCAGCTACTGCTCATCATTTGGTTACACTATGACAAGTTTAGTATTTTGCCAAATTTTCTTTTTAAACATCAAATAGGGCTGATTATATGAGCTTGAATGGTTGCCCAGACCACAGAGGAAATTACTAAATTCTGCCTTGTCACATCCTAGAAGAAAGTAATTGTGATTTTCAACAGTTACCCATTCCAGACTATTTTATTACCTGTCAGTTTGTCCTGATTCCCAGTAAAGCATTTGTATTTCCAGAGGCCACTGAATTCCATATCATAATGAAATGTATTACTAGTAGTTTATATTAATGTTATTATCAAGTTCTATCACTGACACTGTATATACAGGTGACAGTTATTAGAATATTCACTGATGAAAAATGGTATATAATCACCCCATTTATCAAATCAGTAGTATTAGTGACGATTGAGTCGCAGTAACATGATAAATGATGGGTGTCTCAGCAGAGAATCTGGATTTTTACCCTCCATGCTTCATCACTGTATTCCTATCATAAGTCAGCTATATGGGGTATATGGGTTAAGATCAGGGTGAGGTATTGGGGTAGGTTTTGTGGTATTTTTCATTTCATCTCTACATTTCTTTCTAGGAATTTTGTGAGAGATCAGGTTGGTAATTTTGTTTGTTCAATTTAGTTGTTCAGTTTTACAATGTAGAATCAATGCTGTGTAATTCCACTAAATTGAGATGGAGTCTAGATCCAACCCATGCCCAATGTGTGTCCACTTAAATGCAAATTTCCTCACAGAAGGAATTAAGATGTTTATGTGATGTTCACATAAAATTGTGGCTAATGCCTGTTTATGAGGGTTCAGGCACACTATTACCTGAAGCTAAGAATCCTAGCACTGATAGAGAGAGCGAGAGTGAGAGCGATTGCGAGAGAGAGAGAGAGAGAGAGAGAGAGAGAGAGAGAGAGAGAGTGAGTGAGTGTGAGTGACCTTTCTTTGGCTTGTATGTGTGTGTTAGAGAAGGACAGCATGTGCCAAATTTTGGTCCTCTCCCTGCAAAAGGGGCTGAATTGGCCATGCCTGCTTAGCCCAGAGCCTGTTAGACACATTCTTCCTCTCGGAGACAAGGGTGCATTCTCGGATCACACTGATAAGGGAACAAAACTACCCCTCTTTGGCCTTATAGCCCAAATGTTTGTCCAACCCTTTTGCCCTTCTGTGCAAGACCCAAATAGTGCTGTTATACAAGCTTCCAAGAAGGACAGGGATAAAGATGAAGGAGAGAGTGTGGTGGGAGAGAGAACAGGGAGAGAAAAAAAAAAAGACAAGTAGAACTGTAAATTCTTCCTCAAAGCCTAATCTGATCCAGGCATCTCAGGACATTCAAGCCCCATTCTCAGTAGTTGCTGAACCCTAACGAAGCCATGGATTAGAAAAGAATAAATAAACTTTATTGGCCTGTGTGTGTGTCCCTATACTGGAATTTAGTTTTCTTCTCATATGCTGACACACATGAAAGGAAGTAAAGGGTCAGAAAAAAGGGTCAGCCTCCTGAGCACTCCTGGAGCTGTTAGAGGTTCCAGGCCATGCAGGCCATGAAGAACCTCGCTGTAATACCATGCAAGAACGTCTCCACTGCAGGGTAATTAACCCATGAGCTGCCATGACACCATCTATCCTCCTAGGTCAGTTTTCCAGAGAGAAAAAAGGAAAAAAGTGGGGTTCACTTACCAGACTATCCTTTCTGTTGTAGTAACCAGCAATTGCTGGTTGCAGGAGCATTCCTCAATTTTATTTGGTATTCAGTCACTAGAAGAACGCAATTCATTTTTCAACAATTCCCAGAATTCTGACTGTNACAATTCCCAGAATTCTGACTGTAGCTAAATATTCAGGGCATCCACTGAAACCTATTATTTAAAAATATATGAGAATTATGAGATTTTTACAAGTTGTAAAGGTGTAATGGCTGCTCAGCAATGCCCCCTTCCCCTCCACCAGTGAGGTCCTAAATGCTTTCTGAAGCTAGGAGTGGGACCTGAAGGATCCTGAGCAGTGAAATTCAGACTATTAGAGGTCAGGGGCAACTTCTCCTTTCCACAGAGTGTAAAGAAAAAGAGAAGACAGTACTCTTGCCTCAAATATGGTATGTGTTGTTTGAAGGAATGCATTGAAAGAAACCATAATAGCAGCACTATGAATGTGTGTTAAAATGTGAGTTGTCTATGATGGGAGAGAGAGAAGGTGGAAAAAATTAACTCAGGATATGATGAAAGCAGTCAGCCAGATTAGTTTAGTAGAGACAGGAGAGGAGATTGATAGTGAGATGAGGAATGTGCTGACTAACTGATGGGCCGATCAAGCACACACACACTTAAACCTCTGTGGAAAAAGCGAGATGTAGGAAAGCAGTGGAGGGCGAGAGATAAGATATCGTGTATGTGGTGTAGAATAACTGGAGCTTGGAGATGAGCAATCTCAGCCAGGCAGCTAAACAGGAGTGCTGTTGTGCACATAATCCTGGCCTACTTTCTGGAGCATCGTGTAATTTTAGGTGCTCAACGTTCAGAATTACCTGAAAAGCAGAATCTGCAAACAATGATACATCAGGTTTCTGCTGAAGCCACCATAGCCTTAAAAAAAAAACACTGTATAAAATAAGCATGTGGCAATATGGATAAAAATCAATTACGCTAAATATACACTAGATGGACAAAAGTATGTGGACATTTGACCAATCACACCCATATGTGCTCGTTAAACATCCCATTCCCCTCTGCTGTTATAACAACCCTCACTCTACTAGGAAGTCTTTCCACTAGATTTTGGAAAATGGCTGGGGGGATTTGCCCATTGAGCCACATAAGCATAAGTGAAGTTGGACCTCTGTGCAGGCCACTCAGTTTCTTCCACACCAGCCCTGGCAAGCCATGTCTTCATGAACCTTGCTTTGTGCACAAGTGCACTGTCATGCTGGGCCAGGTTTGTGCCTCTTAGTTCCAGTCAAGGGAAATATTAATGCTGTAGTATACAAAGAGATTCTAGGCAACTCTGTGCTTCCAATTTTGGGGAAGACCCATGGTCAGGTATCCATTTATCAGTAATTGTAAGTGCATATTCAGAAGTTATCTCTATGTCAAAATGTAGCTAGGTAAACTAAAGTAACATCAGCTTGCATCAGCTATCTATCGAAAAGCAAACTGACTGACAAAACTAAAATTAGCTAGCTGTTAGTCAGCTCACTCTTTGATTTAAGCGCTAAACATATTTTTAAAGCCAATCTGTGTCTTTATTTACATTATGAAGGCAGCCAACAATTATAAGCAAAAAAAAAAAAGTCACTTTACCAGTATGCTAGAATTAAAAGTAACATTTGTATAAACCATTATACTTCCATTTGTTATTATGATACTTTTAAGAAACTTTGGTTCACTTTTACTTTTTTTAGAACAAAATGTTAATGAACTTGCTGTCCAGCCAAAGAAAAATATTTTAACTAGCTATTAACAAGTAGACCATCAAAGTTTTTATTTATAGTGTCACTGTAGTTACTGAATAATTCGTAGTAGTTACTGAGTGTGTTTGAAATCGAACACATTAAAGAAGCTTCATTTTTAAATATAAATTAAGAGTACAACATTAAAGTTATTTTTCTCCAAAACCGGAATGATATCTTCTAATATATTGTACAAAAGTAGACTGCAGGTTGCACTGTGATGGCGAAATCAAGTCATTCTGACGTCAAACAGCAAATATCGAATACCTACGCTCATCTGATTGTGCTTATCTAGCGCTGTCCTCCTCTTTAAAATGAAATTTAAATTCCTCAAGACAGATAACTCGATTTCTTTTCCAATCTTACGAACTTTCTTCCATCCTCTTTGGCTTTGAAGCTGCAACAGGGTCAGCATGCTGCTTTATCTTTCATGATTTGGCTGCCACAGAAAAGCTTTGCTAACATCTGATCAGGCTAGTTTCCCTCTGGCTGAGCATTAAGTCTGTCTCCATTGTTTCCTTTCAGTCCTTAACTGTGATGGATTACTCTAGCTATCTGTCTGAGGGATATGGATCAGTTGCACTTATACTGGAAGGAGTGCTAGAACTTTTGTGGCAAACGCTGGGAGTTCTAGCATCAGGTATGCCAGTGGTGCAGTAGTCAGTCTAGACACTGCTATGTTGAAGGCTAACAAGCAGTGCTATAGGTTATCTCAGCAAATGACCACAGCACTATTTTGTAGCTATTCATTTGAATTTTCCTGAAATTCACTGAGTTGCTTTGTGTATGGTCAATGAGAAATGTTCCATAATAAAGAAATAGGCCTGTAGTAGTCAGTTATATGTGCCTCTAGCAGTCTTCATAGCAACTCTGATGTTACACATATGAACTATATATTTTTATGGACAGCATGTTTTTCAGTGTCTTTAGGTTGTTTGTATTTAAGAAGAATTGCTTAATGGTAATGTCGAAGCCATAAGAAATGAGATTTCTTTTTGTTCCAGCAGACGGCAGTGTGTGTAAACCTTCCTGGCTCTAGCTAATTAAACATTCTACCCGCTATGCACGTCATGCTTGGCTAACACTCGTATACCACAAGGAAATACACTCATCTTTCTTAAAAGCAGATGGAACATTGATTATTTCCAGGTTATTCTTTGCTTACATCATTCAAATCAAGATCACAAACATCATTCTTAATTATCACATAAGGTTTTTGTTGTTCTCCTATCTTCTCCATGATTCCTAGGACTTACTAGTACTTACTCTCTGGAGGATCTCTGTATGGTCCACCCATGGGATCCTGACTGTCTGACTATTTTTGTACACTTTTCTGGTCACAACCTTGAGAATATTGAAGACAGCAATCTGATTGTCTCTCAGCATTTCCATGTGTATGCACTCCTTTGCACTGGTTTCCAACAAGAAAGGCAGACCTTTGAACACAGCAACACAATTGTCTGTTCAGAGCAAGTCACTGGATAAAAAAAAAAAAAAAGTTCACAGAATCCCATCTTAAATTATTCAACAGTACTATGTGTAGCAGTTAGTGGTGAGTAAACAAGATACTCCTGCTAACCTGCAGATGGGCCATTGGCTAATGAGAATTGTGGCTGGTTTTGGTAGTCAAACAGACTGTTCCTGTGAAAGCAGACAAATCTTGGTCACATTTAATGACAAACAAACCAGACTGTAATGAAACAAGAGGTCTGGTTTGTGGGACAAATTTCTTTTCTGTTTTCCACTTTTCAGTGGAAACATTTTACTGTATTCTGTGGAAGCAGAATAAAGTGTTTTTTCCTTTATTTATTTCTGGAACAAAACAAATCTCCCAAAGTCAAAATTTTGGGAAACCCGTTTGTGGTCTGAATGTCCTTCCATTTGTTCTGAATTTTATACTGATTAAGTATATGGCGTATACTTGTGCACTTGGCTTTTATATGAATCATGTGTATTCATCAAATAACGATCTGATGCCAGATCCTCCAAGAACAAACTCTGAGCAGTGGTATCGGCACAGGGACAGCATACAGATAGAAAAGAATTGGCAGATCAGTAAGTTGCTTTTACTAAATAACAGTGTCTGAGGAACCCTGAATAATGAGTTTCAGGAATGGAGACAGGAACGCACACTCCTTTCTCTGTCCTCTTCTTTCTGTCCATCTCACCTCATTTCTCTCCCCAAGGGTCTTTTAATGCGAGCTTCAAATACACTTCATCAGTGCCGTGCGCAATTACACAAGATACTTTATCGCACCGTGCCCTCTCCCCTCCCTCTTTCTTTCTGTCTGGCAGGAGACTGAAATCCATTCTGTTCCCCCACGATCGCTTGCTAAGTGGAATGGCAGGAATGTACCCAAAAGAGAAAGAGAGCAGGGGGAAGAGAAGGGGGGTCCCTGGCATTCACTGGTAGCATTAAAGAAGGGCACAGCTCAGCAGGGAGGCCATATTAAGGTGAAGGCCAGTAGCTTTAGCATTACCAGAATGGGATCTGTTACTGTTTGAATGATTTAGAGACCCTGACAAGATAGTGGCCATGAGATAAAGACAAGGGTGGACAAATCAGTAGCCCAGAAACCTGGAACAAGCAGACTTCGTGTCCAGGCTATAATGTTTTTTATTAGGAGAAACCTGGTGGACAAGTAGGTTCAAGAAGAAGAAGAACAACAAAGACAACACAAGACCCTCATAACGTAGCATGGCCAGTGACTTGCTGACTTGCTAGAGCACAACCATGATGTACAGATCATATGCTCATTCATTTCCCTCAGTTTGTCTTAATGCACTTAACTAGCTAGCTGGAAATATGTTATTACATTGTGTTAGCTACCACGTCTTGGTCTAGTCACTTCTTAGTCTGGCTTAGCCAGAAATGAAGTGATTAGCTCTGCACTCAGAAAGGAAAGCATTGTCATGAGATGGAAGTGGTACATAAGATTTAATTGAATTGGCATCTTGGGTGGATAATGGATGAAGTTTTAAATGAAACTTCATCACATGAATGGAATGGCAGTGAAGTGATGTGGTGGGAAACATGCCATGTCACTGTTTTATAACAGCGCTAATGGCTGTTGTGTGATATTACAAACCTCAGAAACTGAGCACAATTGACTCGGCACATCTCCCAGAAGACTTTGCTTCAGGCCAGGATTGTTCTGTACAGCATGGCTTCTCCTTTCATCTGTTGCACTTAGAGTACACTTTTCTGCATGTAAGATTACACCACCAGAACCCAAAATGTGTTTATATACAAAGATTTTCATCAATTTAAATAAATTTATTCCAACTGAAGAATACGAATGCTGTTATATGAGACCTGTTCTGTTAAATCTCCATTTTCGTATGAACAAGTAATCCAAGCCAAACTTGTGTGTGTGTTAGGAGCACACACACACACACACACACACACACACACACACATAGTGGACTCCTACTGGTGCTTAAGTTATTTTACATTTGAAGTACTTAATGTACTCAGTGTTGTCATGAGTCTAATACTACACACTCTCTCTCTCTCTCACACACACACACAGAGAGAGAGAGAGCTGGCTGTTCATAATGGATCAGATCAGCCGATAAAGAGGTCTTTACAGCTCAGCACACTGCCATGCAGCTCTTCATCTTTCTTTCTAACTGGAGGAGAGCTGTTTACAAAGCCAGACAGTTTCTCTTTCAGTTGGAGTTTGTGTTTCTAGACTGAGTCCCTGCCAATCAGGTGCTCAGTGAAGCATGTCTTTTTTGGTTTTGAAGGGCCTCTGCTGTTAGCATCACTAGCATCTGCTAATGAGACAGACAAGGCTTTATCCGAGAATAAATGTACTCAGTGTTCGGATTTTAAAAGCCCCTTAAACCCTCCACATGTCAGGGACACTGATCTGAACAGGAGCAAGACTGTGTGAAGAACACAGAGTGGGGACGAGCCTTGCGTACGTTGTCCGTATTATAATAAAATCAGTACAATCATAGAATTTAGAATGTATAATAATTATAAGTTACGTTATATTTTTAACTGATTTGAATGATGTCAAGATTTGTTTTCGATCTGTCGATCTTCCGATTGACATGTTGGTCTGTTTACACTTTGGTTAACGGTTTCCTACATTACCCATAATACCAGACAAAAAACCTGAGACACAGATCTGATGACCTTTGACCCTCAGACCCTAAAAACGGGCAGTACTCTCCGAAGTTACGTCAGCCAGCTCTTTCTCTCATTTGCTGCATTTTGATTGTGTGTGTGTGTGTGCCTGTGTACATTTGTGTGTATGCGCACATGTGAAGCAGGCGTGTGTGTTAATTTGGGTCGGTGGGTGGGCGGCTGCATTGCACTATCTCAGGAAACCAGGGGCCCTGCGGTCACCATGGTAGCATGCCTGCATGATGACATGCTTGGCTCGACGGGAGCTGAAGCAGAAGCGTTCGATTAGTGGTGCGATGACCTCATTCCCAGATATCGCCGTGGAAACACTGATTCGCTGCTGTAAAATCAGGGCCTGTGAGGGTAGCCAAACAGGGCTATAAATCACACACACACACACACACACACACACTGTGCAAACACAACAGATGTGTTCCTTTATCAGGATCAGCTTGCAAGTTCTTACCTCAGGAGGATCCAAGTGTTTCATCTGAATTTCTTTTTTTATTTTGCTCGTTTTTTCTTCTCTAGGTAACTTCCTTTGGCTCCTTTTCTTCATAAAAACTTTTAACATTTCCTTTCGCAATGACATCACCCCCAGGTCCTGAGTGATGATGTCATCTAGATATCTTGGACAGCCTGGTAACATTTTGTCAAACGCCGCTGAGGCAGACGTAATCGTTTTTCTTTCTTGACCAGAGGCTGAAGGGCTGCAGGAAGAAAGACTGTTTCGTGGCTGCTTTGGCTAAACTGATAGACATAAAAAACAAACAAACAAACACAAGATCTATACATCAGTTTATCACAGTCACATAGAGAACGTTATATTTGAGAAGTTGGAAGCAACACACCCTTCTTTGGAAGTGACACATGCCACACCTCCTTCTTTATAACTGATGGCCATATGTTATACATTCTAGGGTACGGAGTTTTTACGTAACCTGTGGTAGTGCTTTTCACTGCGCTTTTGGACAAACTGGCGGTCCACAACATAGTGCACAGCAGAGAGAACCCAAGCAATCACACCAAATATCTGGATAGAAAGCTGGACAGGAGGACGTATCCATTTAACATTTTACGAATCATGTTTTGATTTCCAGTTGGTGAAACCTTTTTTGTGGGGATGAAGGTAACGTAGGGCTTATAGAAAATAGGAAGAAGAATGGTCTAGCCATAGCAGTATGTTACAACTAAATTAAAAATCCTACTTTATCATGATGAGGGAGGATGGCTTGTTTTTGTCTTGAACTTACTGTCAATGGGAAAAATGGAGACAACTTGCATCTTACACAACACTGAAAAAATTTTCTTAGTGTTTAGTCACAGGCTGTAGAAGAATTGGCTGACTGGATTAGTCATGTTGAATTGTTTTCATAATTTTCTGTTGTGTGGCTATTGAACGTCTGTGTCCTTGGTTTCATATTAAGGCTCTGTAATGTATAACGTCCATAGAATGTACCAAAGACCTGGACCTAAAAAAGCTCGCTACTGAAGAACAGGCTGCAGTTCTGGGCACAGCCCAAGTCTGCGGTTCCAAAAAACACTTTTATGACTGTGTACAATAAAACAGCTGGAAAGAGCACAATAATTACTCTGGAAAGTATCATTAAAATAGACAGCACTGGAAAAGTATGCATCTCAATGGAAATGGACCGGAATGAAATGGACTCAATTCAAATATATTTGAATGTAATGAAATGTCCACTTTTTTTTTCAGACCCAGGCCATGAAGAATGCCTTGAAAGTGCTTGGCCTGAACATTGTGGAAATGACCGATGAATCAGCTACACTGGATGGAGGAGATGTTCTTTTTACAGGTACTGACAGCAAACCTCTATTAATATTACACGACTATATTCATTGTACAACCTTGAAATACCCATGATGGTATGATGACAATGGCATTTTACAATACAGATCGTCACAGCAACTTTATAGGCATACTTGCTTTGTAATGCCTTCATGTCATGAAAAACCTTTCACATCACCACTTGAGTGGGAATTTCTGAAAGCCCTGATTTGTCAACCAAACCCACGAGTTTGCCATGGCTTTCTTTATTGCAGCCAACATTCCATCCTTCCAATGTGTTAGCACTGTAGAATAGTCTTTTATTTTATTATGAAAGGTAACTAAATACTGGACTACCCAACTGGTGAAAGTGATATGTCCTAATGTTTAACTTGAGCTTGTGTAACACTACAACCATCATTTTTACCTTGTGAATGACATGGGAATGCCTGAACTTTGAATTTTCAATTTATAATGATCAGAAGTTTTCCATGCAGGGATAAGGCGGACCAAGGATAACTGTTTGTACGTTTGTGACGTGTATCTCATCCTCAAATAATTTCAGCATGCCTGCAGGTTTTCATTTTGGCCAGTCAGGACCATGTCTCATTCTAGGTGAACTGTTCTTAGCCTAAAAAAATGACGACTGGTTGGGATGAAAGCCACACTTGCCCTTTGTGAAGAATACTAGACATTTCTGATGTAAGGAGTGTAAAGTACAAGTGTATATCTCTGTAGGTGAAGAGTTCTTTGTGGGGTTGTCAAAAAGAACCAATCGAAGAGGGGCAGAGATCCTAGCAGATACCTTTAAGGTGAGTATTCATCTGTAGAGTTTTACTTCTTCAAATATCCCACAACTTGATATGGGCTTCTCTGTTGTAAGGGAACCTGTTAAGATGCTTTGTAATAACCATGCTCGTAAGCATCCTCACTATTACCTACAGCTTTATTAGTATTGTGCAAATCTCAGAAAACTACCCATACTGCAGTTGATGTCTCTAAAGAATAACCATTTGTGCAAAGCTGTCCAGTAAATTTAATGCAGTTCAAGTGCCAAGAAGATGGGTGCTCTTTTGGCCCACATCACGATAAGCCTCAGCAGGGACATTTTGTGCTATCTTTCCCCAATTGCTTTTTCGTGGAGGAACGTCTGGTTTGCAGACGTACGGTCAAGCAGCTTTGATTCCCGATTGCGAGACGGCCAGGCCAGCACCAGGGCATTCTTCGCTACTGTGCTAATAACACAGATGACATTCAGTAAATAACGAGAAGGAAATGGATGTTTTAAAATGACTCAGCCTCCTTATCGCTGTCCTTTACCAGCCATTAATGTTTATGGAAACTTTGTGGTTGATTTGCAGAAGCCATCAAAGGGAGATTAAAGGGAGCTGTCTGCTAAATTCTGGTTTATTTTCACTGTTATTAAACACTGTTAGTGTGAAAAGGGGGCATTAATTCTTCTCATGTGCACTTTCTGTCTTTGATATTTCTTGTTCCAACCATGCATCTGTGTCAGAACAGTGGTTCTCAAAACATGTTTAGACACACAGTAATGACGTGTATATATTGTGCAAGCAGTGGGTTCATACCAAGTTGTTAAAACCAACACAACATTGTTTTAAAAGATAAAACCTACATAATAGAAATGTATTTTACACGCTGTATAACTTTGGGTTGCAGGACTACGCTGTGTCCACTGTGCCAGTAAAGGATGGTCTGCACCTGAAGAGTTTCTGCAGTATGGCAGGTCCAGGACTTGTTGCTATTGGTTCCAGTGAAACAGCCCAGAAAGCCTTAAAGGTGAAGTATATTGACTCTTTGGTACAACTTCAGAATGAGCAAACGATTTGGGAGTACACGAGTGCCACAACTATCCAAGTTTTCACTTGTCATGAGGAGATTGTGAGTTTGAATGCCATAGCCATCTCCATGTCCATCAGACTGACACCAGCTGATTACAGGTGTAAATATTCAAGTAATTCGTCGTAGCTGGTACCACTGAATATAGCTTCACCTCTTTACATAAATTTGTTTTGTCTGAGCTCAGGTTACTGTCTGGTTCACATGTTCTCCCTGTCTTCTCCAGTTTCTATCCACCTTTCAAAAACATGTCAGTAGGTGTGTTGGCTATGCTGAATTAGTGTGAATGTTTGCATGCATAGTGTCCTGTGATAGACTCGTGTCCCATCTAGGGTGTTTTGCCCCTTCATGCCAGTTCGTCCAGGGGTAGGCTCTGGATCCACCGTAACCCTGACCAGGAAAAGTGCTTACTGAATGCAATGAACGAACGGATGTGTTTATCTCTTTCTGTCATAGCATCTTTCTCCAGCAAAGGCTGTGTTCCAATACCAGCATCATTTCCCTAGTGGTTGTCAGGACAGTCTGGTGGAGGAATGGCATTTCTCTTGCTCTCCTGCAGGGCATAGCCACACTTAAAAGGGCAGAGACTCAGAGGTGCCTTCTTTTACGACTCCATGCCATTCAAGCCGATTTGTCGGGAAGGCTCTGTCTTCATGACAAAGGGCTCCAGCGAACCTTGAACACATTCCCACATACCGGCCAAAGGGCTTTGCCGTATCCTAAGAAACAATGGATGCTTTCAGCCGCTTTCACCAAAAGCTCTTATTTTCTATTGTGAAAAGCTTTGGTGCACTTTCTGGATGATTGCTGCTAAGACAAACAGCTTTGTTTATGCAAAATCTATTAAAGTGGTTCCACTGGCTCTGCCCATTCAGGTGTACACTTTTCAAAGCAAAACTCCCAGGAACTGTTGCCTCACATCCATTTTACCAACACCATTGGGTGTGATTAGCTGTCTTAGAAATAGGGATGGTCATTATATTTAGTTCTGGTTTTGACAAGGTTATATTAGAATAGGAATAGTATACAGAATAACACCAAAGAAAAAAAATTGCCAAGTGCCACCTTAGCATCTCCAACTAGAACAGAATTTTACAATCATACATACATGACAGAAAAACTCCAGAAGAAGGCTCAATATGTTCTACTAATGAGACAAGAACAAAAACATTGCTGCGCCATTCTTTCTTGCCAAGTCAAATTGGGACACCACACTGGAATGCTGGGATTTTTCCAAGATTTGGAATGCCACTGTTGCCTAAACAAAAGATGAGAGCTCCAGTGCACAAATAAACATTCAGGGCTCAGATTTTGTCATGGAAATTTACAATATCTAGCTGAAACTCTTCTCTTGGATCGGAAAAAGTCCAGTATATTAAGACAATGTTCTTTTTGTACCTTTGACTTCTTCCCAACTAGTCAACAAGGTATTTAGAGAAGAGCATCAACCTGGTATAGGCTCTAGTAAATCTCAGTTTTGGTCTGCGCCATTTTCCTCCTCGTGCACTTACTGTGGGACACACTGGAAAGGTTGTCTGGAACTAAACACACCCTACGAAAAGATTACTCTTGGACAAGTCATAGCATATCTGTTTCAGACAATTAGATACTGATGTATTATGAGAGAGTTAAAAAGAGCTTTAGCACACCAATATAAATCACCTGTTGGTGTGTATAGGTATATATACACGTCGTCTTTCACAGACATACCCATGTCAGAATGCCTCATGGCTACCAAACAGGTGCTGACACTGCAATGAGATACTAGAATGTTTTCTAAATATAAACCGTTCCAGATCATGAAATGGATTCTCATGAACTCTGTCTGCTTTGTCTGAAAAATCAATACATTAAATTCAAATACAGGGAATTTTCTTTTAAATAATGTCAGTTATGCCTTAAAAGAGGCAAGTCTGAGACTCTTATTAGTAAAGGTCAGAATATCACATTTTCCTTCCTGATATCAATCCTGAAATCATGAGTGATTTAAAGAAATAAATCTGAGATGAACAAAATAATTACATTACAATGCTCTGCAATCAATTCTGTAATATTTCCTGTTACATTCATTACAGAATTGGACCTGACGCATTCTTTTTTATCTCCTATACCCCCCCCACCCCCCGAGTTATTGTACACCAATCTTTATTAAAGCTAAATATTCTGAAGCAGAGTAATAAACAATGCTAGTCAAGTATACACAAAATTAAGAAACACACATCGTCATTCATTCCATTGTTTCTCTCACCTTTTTTTTTTTTTTTTAAACACACATGAACTTTTACACTTCGTTAAGTGGCAATATGTTAATGTGACATGACTGCAAACATCTATTCATACACTTTCCACACATACAGGATCGTAACAGCGCTTATCTGCATCTCAGCACGCTATAAGCCAGTCTTAGCTCAGCATCGCCCTCTGTGGATGCAGATGGGTCCACTGGCACTTGCACTGATACAACCACCATAATCTAATGCCTTTGTGCCCACACTGTCCTGAAATTAGAACATAAGACAATAAAACATTGATGGTACCTGCCAAAAACAAGTCTATAAACGCTCTAATTTTAGGAGTCAGCATCTTGGCCACTTATAGGCATTAAAATAGCGATGAGCTCACAGCTTGATTTAGCATGGTGTTCAGAGTGGCCACACAGTCTGTGTATACGTTTATGACTGTGGGTATCTATTTACTGCTGAACTCTGCGCACTAATGAAGTAGATGTCATTAGCAGGCCATTAGAATAATAAAATAGTGGTTTGGGACAGCACCAACAAGACTGACAAAACATTATCTTGTAGACAGTGTCTCCCTGGCAGCCGTGGGATCCGGACTCACAACCATGTGGTTACTTGCTGGAGGTCAAGCTCAGAAAATGGTCTCCTTTACTGTAGGAACTGTTAATGGATGAGATCTCCCCAACTTTAACATACAGTTCTTTTTTTTTTTGGGATATAGTAGTAATAAAGTTATAGGGTCAGAACAAAATGAGTGAAGTTCAAGAAATGTAGAAACGGGTTAGTTTACTAACACATACTAACACATACAAAAAAGAAAGTGCAGCCAAGAGTCCATAAGAATAATTGTTCGGCTCTCAGAGTGTGATAGGCTCCAGAGCCACTGCCACGTTAACCACCATGGTTAAATGGAACCTTGTAGTGGTTTGGGACAGGTCCAGTTGGCTAACAGTGGAATCTGTCCTCCACTTCCTCTTACATTTATTTTTCTAATGGCAGAAAAAAGATTTTATATTTTGTGTGTGTGTGTGTGTGTGGTCAAGAAATGGCTCCATGTTTAGATTTTGAGGTCACCTAAATTCCAGGAGTGCGATTCATAATCAAAATCAAACTGACCGCTCAGAGAGATGAGGTCATCATATACTTCACATACTTCTACAGTTAGACCACTGCATTTATCTTGCTTTCTTCTCCATCTTTCTATTCCCTTTCAAGTATCTCTCTCCATGTGTCTCTTTTACTTTGGCCCTCTCTCTTTCTTTCTTGCTCTTCCTCTCTCAATCTTTCGCTGTCTACATGTCTTTGTCCCGTTCTCTCTCTGAGTGTCTCTTTTTATTCTTTCCCTTTGTAGGACAAATGCTGTCTTTCTGACAGCAGGGAAAAGCCATGTGCTCTGCAGTAAACAGTTACATTTTTTGCAGCCTGCAGCGTTTCATGACTTTTGCAGTGTCTGTTTGAATATCTGTTTAGTGCTTCGAACTTGAGTGTATTTCCTTCTGCTGCTTTTTACTGCTGTTTATATAAACACAGGATTGGTGAATAAGCCAGAGCATTTACTCATACGCTCTCTCTCTTACACGAGTGTTCATTCCCACAACTTTCAGCCTCTTCTTCTCTCTCGTTCTCCCATCATCCCTGTTTTCTCTGAGCTCTTGGTGCTACTCTTCCATTTTGGCTGGAAAGGTGGGCGTAAGAAACGGGGTGGATCAGTGTGCAGACTGACGGTCAAGTATATGTGTGAGAAAAGATGGATGTGTCCTTAATCCCATATTTTAACCGAATGGCATGCCCTTCAAAGCAGGAACCCAACCATTAACTGTAGTTTTATGAGAGGTAAGGTGACTTTCTTCTTCTGACTTGAAGACATCCATATGTGGACTCAAAGACACCCAATCTTTGTGAAGACCTTCCATTAATACTGACAAAAGGAACCATTTTAACTCTAGTGTACTTAAATAAAAGCTGCTTTTTATAAGAAAGCAGTTTTCCTCACATGGGGACCAGCCAAATGTCCCCACAAGGTCAAAAGTGTCAGTTATTCCTATCCTTGTGGGGACTTTTGGTACCCACCAAGATATAAAAACATGCCTATAGACACACAGAGTATATAAAGGCTTAGTATAGTTGAGCTATAGACCTTGTGTCTATAAAGTGCATTATATAACAAACCATGTGAACAGAGCTCAGACACACATCCTTTTTTACTCTCTCTCCCTTCCCCTCTCTCCCTCTCTCTGTTCCGAGATTACATAATTGAAAATGACATCACCTGTTATGGAATGTCTGCTTGACCCTGACTTTTCCTTTATATAAACACCAGTGCTCTGTGTGTGTGTTTTTTTCCCTCTTTCTGTGCAGACAATGCAGCAAATGAGTGATCATAAATATGATAAGCTCACACTGCCTGACGATGCTGCCGCTAACTGTGTGTACATGAACCTGCCTGGTAAAGGCCATGTCCTGCTGCACCGCACGCCAGAGGAGTACCCAGAGAGTGCCAAGGTCTCACACACACACACACACACACACACACACATGCTGTATGTTTAGCCTTCAGAAACCAAAGCAAACCAATAAAACTAAATGATCCTTTTCATTCCCACAATTTCCGAAATGTCTGCGCTGTGTTGGGAAAGACTTGACGCACTGTAATCTCAGGTACACGACTACAGTCATATTGAAGATGTAATTTGGCTAAATAAAACTCAATATCATGACAAAATTCCACACACACACACTCGCCAGGTGATAAGATATAGTTTAATGTTATGTGGTTAGCTATCCGCTAAAAAGTCCTACTAGGATAGATGGCACTCTCTCCACTAAACAGCAACAGCTACTTTTTTTTTTTCGATAATGGTTTAATCGATGATGCTTATCTCATCCACATTAGGGAGGTGAAAGTTCACCGGTTCAAGAGGGAGACGTAAAGTCACGCATCTCTCCTGGTAAATCAGACACTGTAAATTGAAACACAGCCGCTATGAGCTGAGTGCCGAGGTGGCCGTTAGAAAGCAGCGGAGACGTAAACATAGCTGATTTAATGTCCCAACCTCTCTGTATTGAGTCATGATTATATTTTTTTCATCCTGTAGTTGTTTGAAAGAGGCCAAGAGTCTGGAGCGGGTTGGAGGGGTTCTCAGAAGTATTCTTTAAGAGTCTGCCATTCAAAGAAAGAGAGAGAGAGAAAGAGAGAGAGACAGAGAGAGAGAGGTATTCTTTCTTGGAAAACGAGTAGGAAAACACTAGTTGGTTTTTGGAGAACCTCCACAGAATGACGCATCTCTTTATGGGTTTTTTATGATGGTGTGATATTTTTCTCACCAGTCTCTATTTCTTTCTCTTTCCTTCTCTCTCTCTCTCTCTCTCTCTCTCTCTCATCCCCCTACTTTCAAGTTTCTGGCAGCAACATGAGACCAAAAGACTGGCAAATCACCTTTAATTACAGTTAATGTCTGTTAAAATCCCTTTCACAAGTTCTTTAATTAAACACATCTTAATTAGAAGTTAGTGATTCAGCCACAGATGAGGTCATTGATGAATGTGGCATCGTTAAAAAGAATGACTTGTAATAAGTGAGTTTTAAAGGGGGCTAATGTGGGTCACTCTAGGGAAGTTTTTTTTTTCCAAGTTGGGGGAGTTCACCACAAGTGTACACTAATTTACTTTACAGCTAATTTAATTTACAGCTGCATTAAACAAAGGCCATGGAACACATTTTTATGTAATTTTCTACTGATTCATCAGTGCATTGGTTGATTCTGTTTTAAAGCATTATGCATTAAAGAAGTTTAGGCTTCTCTTAAACTGTAGTAACAAAAGTATTACAAACCTCACCAGAAAAATGGTAATTTCTTTATTTTTGTCCACTCGTGACCACTGTATTATCGGAAACATAGCAACAAGGCTTTAAGCCCCGCCCACTGGACAATCGCTGCATGTCATATACACTATATGGCCAAAATATGTGGACACCTGACCATCACACCCATATGTGCATGTTGGACTGACAACAGTATTGCCTGTGTGTTTTTTATTGCAATAAATTGTAATAAATGTCAATTTTAAAAAAGGTCCAATACCAAAAATACTTGTAAGAATATCAGCAATCTGCTGGTGAAGACTGACTGAGATATCTCTTGTTTAAAAAAATATATATATAATAATAATCTAATCGGATAAATATGCCTTCTCACTTCTCAATCTAACAAATTTCTGGGAACAACTGGGATTCAACCAAGGGAAAATAGTAAGGTCAAGTGGACATGGATGCACTAAAGCTCGTCTGGGGCTTTGTGGTAAAAGACTCCTGTGTTTTTGTTCCTGCTGCAGGTGTTTGAGAAGCTGAAGGACCACATGCTCATCCCCATTCCCAACCTGGAGGGGGCGAAGGTGGACGGAGCGCTCACATGCTGCTCGGTTCTTATCAATAAGCCAGCCAAGGTCTAAGGGACTGTACCAAGTGCACACTTAAACCCTGCACCAATGCCTTTAAAGCAGGATGTCTGGACTGCTTTGCTGTGTTATGGGATTATTATTGGAGGACTGGAGGCTAATTCAGGGGTCTAGTCCCAAATTCAACATATTCACTCCCATTAAACAGTTGCTAAAAAAATATCAAGCCATAGTTACTAGTTCAATTGTACAGTGTTTACTGTGCTGAGCATGTCGCTCCAATTCTACCACTGTCAGCTATTACTGCAGGGAAAGCCCAAAGATATGAAAGATGAGCATTTGCTTCTGGCTACTTTCAGGTAAAAAAAATGGATGAGCTGCTTATTACTGAGTAGAACTCACACTGGACACTTACCTCACTGTTTTCTTGGTGTACATGGGGGGGTTGTCTCATTCACCAATATGTGCTAGCGCTTTTGTAGTAAATTTTTTTCAAAACTTTCAAAACTCTCTGCCTGTTAGGACTTCTTGTTAGCAATACTGGCAGCTGTTATTAGCTGATATCTGGAACTTAGCAACTTGCTAAATGGGGATTGGTGCGTTCTTAATACATTCCACAACTCTCAAAAATGCAGTCTACGCAAAAAAGGATATCCCTGAAGAAAGAAGCCAGAAGTGAGCAAAAGTGTGAATGGAACACAGCCTATGATTTAGCCTCCTGTCGTGCCATGTCCAACACTGTGACTCCCAATGCAATCCTTCAGAACGTTTAATTCCTTATCCTGTACATCCTCCACTATTCTTCATCCAGGGAGTAGTGGTGCGATAAGAGCAAAAAGATTTGTGAGCCAAGCCAAGCAGACCAGACAGATTTGAAACTCCCCAGTTTAGTGTATTCTTTGTTCTAGTACCTTTAATTCCGTTCAACTCAGTGCATTTTAACTTAGAGCAAGGAGCTGCTGAACTCTGGAGTGTAAGGACCTTGAAAAGCCTCGCAGAGATTATTTCAGCCTTGTTTGTTTGCAGGTGTGGAGGTGTGTATATACGTACAAACCCATATCTCTGATTGTTTACAATCATTTAAAAAAAAAAAAAAAAAAGCACTAGAAGACCCTGTCACTGTTCCTGCTGTTTTTTACAATCACTATATTCAACAGAGATTTCAGTAGCCACTAAAATCCAAGAGACCAAAATAAAGAGCTCTTGCAATGACCTCATTCTGACTGATTTATGATGCTGGATAAATTTCTAATTATTTATTTCTCTATGATTCATCTAACATTTCATTTACTCTTAAAAAAATAGGATGTACTGAAACATGTCAGCTGCTGAGTAATTGTACTGATATTAGCTTGAAACAGTGGATCAGTATGATGCGTCACTGCTGTGATTTTGTCATTTCGAGGCAAACAATTTGTGCAAAACAGATCGGTATTAGAGCAAATTATGTTCAGTGAAGTGTCAGGAAATCACAACTTTGAATCCTGACACTCTCAGTAGTTCAAGAGAGGAGAAATGTCCTGCTATTTGGGTGGTGAAAATTCCAACAACCATGACTCTGTGCAACAGAAACTAATCTTTTTATAGTACATTTCCTGTTAAAGCTCTGAACATCGTTTTTGTGCAGCTGGTCAGAATGTTGGCTACCATATCGAAACAAAATGTTCATACCTGCAGGGCAAATCTAATTTCCTACTTAAATCCAATTTTTACACTAAATGTCCACATTACAAAGTTCAAGTGATAGAATCAGATTTTTATGTTTGTGCTGTTTTAAGAACAATTGGGGCAGATGAAAGTTGGCTAGTTAGCTTGCTAGGAACATTGCTAGATTAGCAAAGCATGCTAAATATACTATCTTTATACACTAACTAGAAGCACCAACAATCCCTGCTACTTCCTTCTAAGCTTTAATTTTCTTTATAATGTCTCTCTATATTTAATAAGATGTCTTCTATGACCGTATAAGAAGAAACCTGAAAGTTTTTCTTTCATTTGTGACTGTCAAACGGTAAATGGGAACTAATTGCAGGTAGGAACCAAAGTTGAGGAACTGAAGAACGTCGGGCCTCGTGTGCCATCATTCGAGCCAATCGTCTGGATTTGTCATCTTGCAGTGTCATATCTAATGAAAATTATCACCGCTCGCTTTGGTGCTTGAGGAAGAACCTTCAGCAGTATGTATGCGTGTGTGTGTTAAAACTGTCCCTCATCTCATTCTGTTGTCCACCATCAGCTGAGCACCTTCATGAGCCTCAACCTGATGTTTTAGAGCAGGACCTAACTCTAAATTTGGCTCTCTGACCGGGCTCTCTCTCTTCGTCTCGCTTTCTAACACCCACTTTCTGTCTGTCTTCATCTCTACCTTGTACTTTCTCTCTCTTTATTCTGAATAGTTTATGACGCTGATGTCATACAGTGGGAGCATGACTTGAGACACGTACAGTATATTTCACAGCTGCCTTTCTGGCATTCACAGAGGGGATGATGCCATTTCCAACACCTCAGCCACAGACACAAAGAAATGATGATCATGATGATGATGATGATGATGAATGGCTTTGTCTTGCTGCTGTTTATACAAAGTGTGTGTGTAATAAAATATTTGTATAAGTTGTGCCAGTAAAGCATTGCTGACCTGAATCACTCATGGAGGGAGAAACAAGGCACTAGGGATGGTCGATATGATGTGATGGTAAATCAAAGTATGATACTTTGAAAGTCACGATATTTAACGTGGATTCCATGTGTATATTAAACTAACAAAATTCCAGGAGTGCCACTGTTATCAAAAACTACACAAGCTCAACTCTATTTAAGAAAGTATAACAAATATTCCCAAATGAAACTGTGAAATGTTCCCATCAAAACAGATTGGTGAAATGTTGGGAAATCTGAACTGCAAATGTCATAAATATTCCAATGAATGATGCTATAATGGTCTTTAGAACTGGCCAATGTAGCTTTGCCTCAACTCCTTTCTTACCTTCTCTATTCTTTTCGGTCTTTTTTCCAGACCACTCCTTTTTTTTTCTCTTATTCTTTCTTCCATTCTTTCCCTCTGTTACACTGACCTGCATCAAAATGACTTCTTCATGTTCTTCATATCTTGACTGGCTTGTTTTTGGGCTTTAATGATAAGCTTTAATAATAAGTGGGAACACTTAAAATCTCTTGAGAAAATCCTGTGGTATTCAAAGCCTCTCTTCTTTATTTCTGTTTAATGTGATGTTGGATGATAGAAGCGATTTACTCAGGCTCCTTCTTTCTTCTGAATTTCTACTGTGCTTTAATCAGTCTACATTTGCTATTATGTCTTGCCTCATTTCCTCAACTTTTCCCTCCTTTTACATAATAAAGTTTGAGTAAAATGTTTAATGGACTTGTCCTGTATTTTTTTTGTGAAGTTGTTTTTTTCTATTATGCAATATTAGAAGTCCTGTCTGCTTACTTAGTTCATGTTGAACGTTTTGAAAGAAACAGTGAAGCAATCTTTCACAGGTGTTTCAGACTGCAGTGCTGATGTTCAGTACATAGTCGCCAGCTAGTGGTGCCTCGTGGGTAGCACAGTGAAATGAAGCATTTTAAACAAACGGCCACACAATGCAACTGAAAATATTTTTTTAAATGAGTAACCTGTTGAGTATTAATCATTATGTTTGCCCAGTTGAAATAGTGGTCATGAAAAGTGCATATATACTAATTCATTCACAGACACTACTAGTCTCCTTCTTCATGTTAGCTAGTTGATTTTAAATTAAGTGCATCAGCAAGCTACAGTAGTTACCTTAGATCAAGTACAAATAAACAAATGCGAATAATATGTAATTTTTTAACAATTGAATCGCTGACTTATTTGGATGAAAGCCGTTTATTACACCCGACCGTTCCCTGTGCTTCAGTGGTGCTAAGAATACAAAAAATGTAATGTATGTATGAGATGAGACACTGTGGCTTGATTGGATGGGTGTTACCTTTGGGTTAGAATGTTAAAAGCTCCAGGATATGAATGTAGAAGGTCTGAATGTCAACACATTATGCCACTAAATTCTCTAGTACCATACAAGTATTATAATTTCCCATAGCTATACCAATAAGCACCCTCATCACCCACTGTGTGGTGGTGCAGTGGATAGAGTCGTGGTCTTGGGTGCGTGAGATCCTTGGTTCGAATCCACACTCTTGCTTGCAGTCTGGCTTAAGTAGACAAAAGTGAAAATTACTATAAATCAACCTGTAAGTAAGAGATTCTGTGGCTCAATTGGCTGAGCTTCGCCTCTGGGTTAAGAGGTTGCTGGTTCGAACCCCAGCCAGGTCTCCAGGATATGCGCGTGGAAGGTTCGAATCCACACTCTTGCTTGCAGTCTGGCTTAAGTAGACAAAAGTGAAAATTACTATAAATCAACCTGTAAGTAAGAGATTCTGTGGCTCAATTGGCTGAGCTTCGCCTCTGGGTTAAGAGGTTGCTGGTTCGAACCCCAGCCAGGTCTCCAAGATATGAGCGTGGAAGGTTCGGTGACTTGGGCACAAAGGGCAGGTGTGCTGTGGAAGGTACAGGATGGTGTGACCCTGAATTGAGATGGGGGGTGGTTTCCGGGCAGCTGCCCCCCCAGGGTGTGGAAAGATGAACAGAGGGGGTTATAGAGCTTAAAGAGAGAGTGTGGACTTAGCTGGTTTTCAGCCTATATGGGGAAAAACTATCACACACGCTGCAGTACACGTGAGAGAGCCAAGCCAGATTCGAACCAGCAACCTCTGTATGGAGAGGCAAGGCTCTTACCACAACGCCACGAAGTCTCACACAGAGAACTAACAGGTTGGTGGATGTTGTCTTTTAAAACAACCACCACCACAAAAAAAAAAAAAAAAACACCAACAAAAAAAAAATGCACATAAATTAAGTATGAAAGCGCAATCTGAGTGCTCAGTAAAATACATGAGGCAGAGTTTTGAGTTTTGCATTAGGAACCTGTATATCTGCCCGTTTATGCTCAAGAGCTTTCAAGAGGTCAAGAGCTTCATTTAATGTTAATATAAAACATCAGAATGGGTAAAAAATGTGATCTTACTGACTTTGACCGTGGAATGGTTGTTGGTGCCAGATGGTCTGGTTTGAGCATTTCAGATCTTGCTGATCTCCTTGGATTTTCACACACAACAGTCTCTACAGTGAGCATCACATTTGTGGGTGGAAACACCTTGTTGATGAGAGAGGTCAGTGGAGAATGGGCATACGGGAAGGTTACGGGAACTCAAATAACTACTCTTTACAACCATGGTAAGCAGAAAAGCACCTCAGAATGCTGAACATGTCAAACTTGGAGGTGGGTGAGATACAACAGCAGGTGACCACATCAGGTTCCACATCTGTCAGCCAAATACAGAAATCTGACTCTACAGTGGGCAGAGATGAAGACTGAAAAAATGCTGCCTGGTCTGAAGAACCTTGTTTTCTGCTGCAACATGAAGATGGCATGGTCAGAACTTGGCGTCCGCAGCATGAATCTATGAATCCAACCTGCCTCGTGTCAGCATTTCAGGCTTCTGGTGGTGGTATAACGGGGTGGAGAATGTTTTCTTGGTACACACTGGGCCCCTTAATGCCTTATTGTGCATCAGTCCTTCTGAGTATTGTTGCTGACCACGTGCATCTCTTTATGGCCACAATTCACCCATCTTATAATGGCTACGTCCAGCATGGTCATGTGTCCTGTGACAAAACAGAAGTTGTCTCGAACAGGATCCATGAATATGATGATGAGATTAGTGTACTTCAGAAGCCTCCCCAGTCACCAGAACTCTAGAATGGAAGATTCACAGCATGAATGTGCGGCTGACAAATCTGTGGTAATTATATGATTCAATCACGTTAACGTGGACCAGAACGTTGTGACATACAATTCTATATCATTACCATTATCTTGTCAGTACAGTAGTTGTTCTCAGGCCTTGAGTTTTTTGCTCGAGTTTATTGTTCTACTCTACCCCCTAGTGGACCAACAGAGAATACTGCTTTTTCTCAAATCTTTCAATTCCAAAAAACAAATAAAATTTAGGAAATGTATTCTAATTTAATATAGTGGGCTGCATCACAACCTTCATCAGGCCAGTCCTGGCTCATGGGCCATAGGTTTGACATCCCTACCCTAACACAAGTACAAATGTGTGCAAGGGAAATGTGAAGCACTGGCAAATGGCCTATGTGTGTGTTTTTTTTGTTTGTTTTTTTTTTAATCTAGTGTTACAGTGGAAGTCACAATCCAAATATCAAAGCTAATTATATTTAGCATTGGGTATTATATATATGTATATATATATATATATATATATATATATATATATATATATAGTACTTGTACTTCATAAACTTATTTTTCCTGTTTATAATTATAATAAATATTATGCAATTTGAACATCAAATTGGAATGTTCAAATTTTTTATGACGTAAATGTTTCATTAAATTTTTGTATGAAACAATTTTCCTGGACATAATTTCTGTTTCTGCATCCTCACAACAACAATAACGGAACATGTGACTGACAGGCGTTTCTTGTCACCCAGTGTGCGCTGTTAGATTGTTTAAACAATTAATAGCTCTGAATGCCTACGCTTGGTTTGAGCCCTAGGTTTCGTCTGTGAAGACTGCATTTGTTGTTAAAAAGGATAAACCAACATGAAGACCAGAGAGCCGTCTATGGGTGGTCTGCCACCAAAACGGTCATGTTCTAAGTTGTTTAACACATCTAGATGTAAATATCTGAATATCAGCTGAAATTCTGATCCATCTTCTCATATTCATCTTTTGATCTCAAACCCAAATGTCTTCACTGTATAACAAAAACAAAAGTTGTTAATTGGCCTTGCTGTTCCAATACTTTCGGAGGGGAATGTACATTTTGTTTTAATTACCTATTTAAAAATCTTATTAAAAATTCTACTTATTCACTTTCACAAATCAAATGTTTTAACTTGTTAAGTGGTTCATGTATAAAAGTAATGTGCTTGACTGGGTTGTGACTCACCTTGATTGTGTACCTGCAGACACTTTCATTTGTGAAGAGAACGTAACGGCTACCAGAAACGCACCACACCCTTTCCCTTTCAGTGGGCTTTTCCATGGGGTGAACTTTATTCGTGTTTGTTCTGACAACACTGCTTCATCTGAAAAAGCAGAAACACGTAGTTTTCCTATTTCGCCATCGAAAATATCTGGCAAACCTGTATCTAGATATGATCCTGATACTCAGGACTGGAGATGTTACAGTGTCACAGCTTCACATTTGGTCATGTGCACGATCAGATGGTAACCTTACTGCTGACTTGGTCAAAACACCAATTAAAATGTATTTCTTTCTTTTTTTGGCTTGTTTTTCCTCGAAGCCTCATTCTATTTCATTTTATAATGAAATAATAAGTCATAAATACTGGAATAGAAGTGATCTTATATAATAAAGGTGCTTTATAAAGCTCTTACAGAAGTCAAATACAGTACCAGTTGTCTAATATTAGCCAGATAAATTAACTTACAACAAATACAGGTGAGAAAGTAGAACGGCAGCCATTTTGTTTCAAGGTTTAGCTACATAGCTAATTTACTCAAGCTCAAGTACCTGGAATTTATTGGTTGTATTCTTTATTATATTAAGCAGTATTATCATCAGCATTATCACTACGTTATCATAACGTTAGTAATCACTTTATAATTATTAACTGATTAATAAATATCACGGAAAAACTGTATTTTATCACTTTAACATCTGATCAGTTTACCTCACTTGAAGCCTTCTGACGAGCTGCTCTTCAAATTTTTAACGGTCGTCTTGCCGTTGATTTGAATCAATGATGTGTTGTTTGCGAAGGAGTCGGCTCTTAAGAGTCGACTCGTTGATATGAGCAGGTTTTTTTATTTTCCTCTTCTTTTATTTGTAAATGTAGGCATTTCCGTTCCTCCTGTAGTGTAATTTAATCACAGTACCTTCATAGAAACGTCTTTTTAACGTCTAAGATGTTCCTTAGCGTGAATTGATTCATCTTCAGTGAGCGATTGAATCGCGGTGTCGTTTGATGCTTTCGTTAGTTAAATCAAATAAAACTTTCGTTTCTTCCTCTGTCCAGAGTGTCTTCTTCTGTTGAAATGTATGATTTACGCCCTGTATGTCATCTTTTATCTGAAAAACCTATTTTCACTGCCGAAAATATCGCAAACTTTGCTCGGATTAGTACAAAATAGTTGTCATCCATTTTTGGAAGCCAAAAGAGTCGATTCTTATTGTTGAGCTGAATCAAATGAGCTGACTCACTTCTTATCACTGATATTTAAGCTGGACTAGTTTAAAATAATATTAAAAAAAAAAAACGTAAATAAGCAAATAATTTGTAAATATTTTGTAAATAATTTGCATTTATATTATTTATACGTTTATCTGTTGTTTTAATTTGCTGTAACATTTCGCATGTAACAATTAATATTACTAATTACAAATATCTCTTTCTTGGGTTAACATGTTTTCCTATGAGCAAAAAAAAAAATTACTGAAACTTTAAATCTAATGAATAATTAGGATGTGTAAAAGTTTGTGAACGAGTTGTACCTGAACGCTGTGTGTCGTCATCATTCTGCGCTCTACTCCCAAAGCTACGCCGTGTCGTCATCAGCGAGCGCCGCAGTCAACATGGCAGCTTGTTTCGGTTGTTTTTGTTGTTGAAATGTTCGCGTTGAAGCAGTGTAGGTTTTATTAAAAGTATCCCGCGATGGCTGACGAGGGGAAGGAGCAGGAGAAGGAGCAGGAGGAGGAACAGGAGCAGGAGNAGGAGCAGGGTGAAGGGCGGAACTTCTTCATGGCTTACAGCGACAGCGATCTGAGCGACAGCAGCAGCAGCGACTCGGACGACGGAGAGCGGAAATCATCCCAGAAGAAGTCGAAGAAAAGGGGCTCTTCTGAGAGAAAGGCTGCATCATCAGGTGGAGAAGCGAAAAGTGGAAGTGCAGGAGTTCACTTACCGAAACCAGATGAGCTTTTCAGGTCTGTGTCCAAACCTGCTTTCCTTTACAACCCGCTGAATAAACAGATCGACTGGGAGAGCCGCATCGTTAAAGCTCCTGAAGAGGTGAGTCCTGACCATCACACACACATGTGGCTCTTCCCCAAACTGTTGTCTAGAATGTCTTTGTATGCTGTAGCATTACATGTTCCCTTCAGTGGAACTAGAAGACATGGTGTGTGAAGGTTGGAGTGGAAGAACTCGAGTGTCCTGCACAGAGCCCTGACCTCAACCCCACTGAANCACCGACTGCACCCCAGACCTCCTCACCAACATCAGCGCCTGATCTCACTAATGCTCCTGTAGCTGAATGAACACAATGTGAAAAATGTGTGAAACAACATGGACCTCATGTGATTATTTATGAAGTTCGTGTGACTTTTCTGTAAAGGATTCCCAAATATGACAATAAGGCAAATTAAACCTTTTTTTTTTTGCATTGTTTATTGCAAACAGGTGTCTCAAAACATTATAATTTTTCTACATAATCTCCATTTCATTCAGTATGAATGTAACAAATCTCCACATTCCTCTAGAAAAACATTTTTCTACTGTAAGGTTTTCACTGACTCCCCCTTAGAGGTCTGCAGTGTATATTGTTATTGCGACTTTGACAGTAAAACCCTGTATGTAGTCAAACACAAGTCATGGATGGTCTGTGTCATTGTTAACGTTCTGTATTATGATAATCATGGTACCTTTTATCATAGTTTATGATTTTACCCCAGTTCTTTTCCATGTATCTGTATTTTCGGGAACGGATTAAACCCAAAATAGACCTTCAGTAAGCTAACGACTCATGGAGCGAAATAAGCGGCATGATTTTTTAGCTAGCGTGTCACACACATACTGCCTATCATGGTATCTACTGGTATTTTGTTGATTTGATCAAATATCGGACCACTAGACCAATTAAAAATGCAGAAACTAGGGAACATGAGACAATCTAAGTTATTAATGCGTCTTATCTAACTGATCAAATCTCCATCTGTTACTGACGTAGTGTGAATACAGACTCAGACTCATCGTCAGGTTGGAACTGACATGCCTTATATTCCCTCATCTTCAGCCTCCTAAGGAGTTCAAGGTGTGGAAGAGCAACGCAGTTCCTCCTCCTCAGAGTTACGAGGTGAAGGAGAAGAAAGGTCCGCCTCCCGGCATGGATATGGCCATAAAGTGGTCCAGCGTGTACGAGGACAACGGAGACGACGCTCCTCACCGACAAGCAGAGCGGGCTCGGTTCCTACCTGACAATGAGTTAGAGCAATCTGGTAATCAATAATCCATAAGTATATGCTGCACACTAAAGGTCCATCTAAGAATCATGAGTTTAAAACACAATTATTTACATCTTTCCTAGATGATGATGACGATGATGATGAGGAGAAGGCAGAGAAGATGAGCATGTCGGCTAAGAAGCGCAGAGTGGAGACATTCCAGCAGAAGGAAAAGAGGAAGCGGGATCTGGGACAAGCCACGTCTGATAAAAACTTTGTAGAGGAGGAAAAGAGGATCTTGAGGCAGTGTGTGGAGTGAGAGAGGAGTCGAGCCTCAGTGATGTTCAGAGATGAATCGGAGGAAAGTCTGCTCGCTTGTAGAGAACGGAGAACTCACCGGGGTTTTATGGGTGTTTTATGTTATGTTCAACTGTCTAGTATGTATAATCAGTATATCAGACAGTATGTAGCTGTTGTAGAGAAATAATAATGGTGTGATGAAGCTGAGCTACTGTTACTGCCCAGAATTTGATTACTTTCCTATAACAGCATGTAACAAAGTGGTTTATTTCTCTTGTACTGCAGCAATTTGCTTTTAAAAAAAAAAAAGTCTGAATTTTGTGTTATGTTTGTTCTGAATGATTTCAAATCCGTTGTAAAAGAATAAACTGAATCAGATTGAGAGTCAGTGTTGTTTCTCAGCGGTTAGCTTTATCTGTACACCAAATGTTTGCTTCCTCAAAGATAAAAGTAAAACGAGAAATTTAAGGCTCTTTGTTCTCTTAAGAGACGCCTGTTGATGGACAACTGACCACCAGGTGGCGCCTTTAGCAAAGATTACTGTTATGCTTCAAACCGTAGACTTAAAGATGTCATATTATGTGTTTAGTACAGAGTCTGAACTCCATGCTCAGACAACTTAAGTCTAGAAAAAAACTGTTACACTGCACACTTTAGTGAGTTTCCTGCCTTAAAGCGAGCAGTAAGAGCTTAGCATGAAGGTTCCATGACTGCAAGAAAGCCTGGATATACGAGATACTTAGGATAAGAACATCTTCGGTAGAGAATGAGTTGGGATGTTGGCTTACACGCTTCATATGGTGGAGATTCGGGCCGTGGTTTCAAATACAACGCAAGGACATGGTAATTCTTAAAATGAATAATAATCATATAAAGATACACCTGTCACATGCATGCAGCTTAAATATCCAGTGCTTCCAGGTCAAGGGTCTCACCTCAGTGGTGGTATTGAGGGTGGCAGAGAGCGCTGGTCATTCACTCCCCCACCTACAATCCCTGCCGGACCCGAGACTCGAACCCACCACCTTCAGGTTCACCCTCAGGTTACGAGTCCAACTCTTATACCATTAGGCCACGACTGACCTGTATGAGAGGGTTCCTAAGAGTAAAACACCTAGGAAGGTGCTGTTATAGGAAAAATAATCAACTTCAGAGTGGTAAGAGGAACATCATCACATCACCCCATCACTGATTATTTTACTCTTAAGAGCGTGACACAGAGTGATTTATTCCTTACTTGTGCCATAACTGATGGTGGCTATGTTCTACTTTGTGAAAAGTAAATATATATATATCATCATTTTAAAAATACTTAGAGCGGTTGTGTAACCGGGACTGATGGATGGGACACGACAGAAAAGCATTTTCCTTATTTCTGCATTCCATGACTGACAGCTCTGAGGTATGCCTCGCCCTGCAGCTGCTCATATCAGGCAGCTAATGGAGCAGAGATGCAGCTCCTTTCCCTCCAGACGTGCGACACAGAGAGAGCGAGAGAGTGGGAAAAAACTTTCTCTCATTTCTCTCCTGAAAGCGTTGCATGATCTGAGGAATTCCTGCGATATCTTTCATCAGTCTCAGAGGTGAAATTCTGATAAATATGCGCGTGATAAGACTCCCAGCTGCAGGTATGTGCCCGGCCTTGTCCCAGAAACACAGCCGCTCCGAGAGGAAGGGTTTACTCATCACCACACTGTCCTGGGTCAAATTCTCACGTATCTGCTCAGAATGATGTTCCTCATCCTTATTTTCACTTCATAAATTTCTGTAAACGTGTATTATACAGGCTGATCCACTAACTCAATGCTGATGTCACTGCTTGCATTCAGAAGTCTTAGGCACACTATTATTTATGTATTATTTTTAGTACAGACTTTGGTTACAGATGTTTATTTTCTCACTTCTACATCACTGATTCAGTACAAAATCATTTCAGACTCCAGACATTAGTTTTCAGCACAGAATGAAGCATTACAGTAAAATGTTTGTGTGTCAGTAAAGAAAGCAGCAGATTCCATAAGAGACACTTTTCAGATAAAAACAGAATG
>CM074960.1:21919897-21932232 GCA_037577455.1 Pangasius macronema
ATTACCTCAGAAATTAGCCGTTTCTATGGCAACGCAGGCTAGCTAAACCATATCTGAGCAGCAGAACTGCTGTTTTTGGGGTTTTTTTTCGTGCTTGATTGTAAACTGACGTCAAACATCATCCAGTCAGAGCTGTTGATTACGATTTTATCAACGCATAATAAAATTTTTTAAATAATGATCATAGACATGAAGACTGCTTCAGAAAAGTTCGAGAAGTTACCAGAATGTTCTGCTAGATTCTGACAAGCTCTGATAGCGTTTTGCTTACACTTTCCAACTTAAATAAACGCTAACATTGTGGAAATGTTTATGCTAACATTGTGGAAATGCTTATGCTAACATTGTGGAAATGTTTATGCTAACATTCCTACATCTAAAATGTTGCTGAATCATGGTGGAACATTTTTAAATACAGTATATTATTTAAAAAAATGTTCTGTGAACAAGCAGGAACCTTGAGAACGAAGTTCAAGTTCCTAGAACCGTAATTTTCAGAAGACATTTCAGCTACAGCTCAGCAAAAAAGACGATTTCATGTTTCGACGAAGGATGCTACATTGCTAATAACTTCGTTAACATTACCAAAATAACGTCTCTGCAATGTTCTAAGGATGCATGATGTCGTGATAACGGTTTGATCACACGTTTGCTTAAAAGCTAACATTATGAAAACATTCACGCTAATATTCCTACATCTACAATGTTACTATCTACTACTGCGATGTTATCGTGTTAATGTTTATGCTAATGTTACTACAACTAAAGAGCGTTTTTTTGCTACAATTCCTAGTAAAACTTATGCTAGTAGTGGGCCTAAGGAGAATACGCTAAGTCACTGAGAATATGTGAACTTTGCTAATTTTGTATTTTGATAAATAAATCAATTGTCTTTTATTAACACAAACCACAAAAATGCCAAAGTGCTAAGATGTATGCTAAGATAGTAACTTTAAAAAATAAGATATATTGCTGATATTTTTTAGCTGTTAGTAGTACAGTTAGCAATAAGCGACTGAGATTTTGGTTAGCCTAGCTTTTTGGAACAATAGCTAACAACCTGTCAGAATGCTAAAGTAACTAGATAATCCAAAACCTTACATATTTTTAAGCTAATATGTTACATGTTATTTAGTTTGATGGATTTTTAGCTAATGGATTAAGTACCTTGTTTTGCTAAGTGCTGCGAGCACTATGAACTTTAGCTAGCACTGTGTGTGTGTGTGTCTGTGTGTGTGTGTGTGTGTGTGTGTGTGTGTGTGTGTGTGTGTGTGTGTGGCCAGAGCAGCAAGGCTAATCCTGGCTAATTTCTAATCTGACTTGATTAATGAATCACTATTTTGCGCAGCAAAAACAACACACAAGAGTCCACAGATCTAATAAGATTTAAATGTGTGTGTGTGTGTGTGTGTGTGTGTGTGTGTGTGTGTGTGTGTGTGTGTAATGCTATTTCTAGTCCAGCCATTCATTAAGTTGAAGTCAGACCGAGTTTATTAGCTCAACGCTTTTGAGTCGGCTAATCGTAACCAGCGCTAGCCAAGCGTATTTGCTAGCCTGTAGCTCCCTCTCTGCCCGGTGGCCTGATCAAATAAAGTTCCAAGTCTCTTCCGACACTATTTATCCGTCTTGTTTTCACTCTTGCAGAACTGATTACCCCGCTCAGGAAGCTTCAAAACCCCCGGGTTAGCGTAAGCGTCCAGGTCTCGGATCGAGTCTCGCGATTAGCAGTGTTGCTTTCCCGCCTGGCTCTGCTTTTATAAACGCTCAGGTGTGAAAACTCGCTCTCTCCGTCCCGGGACGGATTCCAACGTCTCTCAGAAGTCACCACAACAATGAGATTCCCTCCGGCTGCCAAGTCTGGGCTCTGGGAGAGGAAGGCGGGGGAGAGGAGTGGAGCGGACGCTGAATAATGGCTCTGCTTCAGGAGATTAGCCGCGCTGTAATTTGTCAGGTATCTCAGCGTGTCCTCGAGGCACACGCTCTCGTTCTGCTGCGTCTGCACGCACACGCTCGGCATTTCTCACTCCGGCGCGTCTCGTGCAGCCGCAGCCGTATCCGACGAGCCGCGTATTAAACACCTCCACCGGTTTCATGGCTCGTTTTCCTTCGTGTGATGCAGCGGTTACTGAATTACAGATCAAAACTCCGGAAACTCTGACGACTGTTTATGTCAAACTGTCTGTAAATCTAATTTTTGCACTATAATTAAGTGCAAAAGTTTGCACACCCTTAATAAAGGTGATTGGTATCATCAGTGCTTTTAAATTTATTACTTTTCACATGTTGTTATTAAAACTAACAGAAATGGTAGAATTTTGCTTAAAGTTCTGTGTCTCTCTCTGTTGATATAAAATCGTTAATCTCTCTCTCTCTCTCTCTCTCTCTCTCGCTTTCTCTCCTTGTCCCTCGTTCTTTTTCTCCATCAGGTGTTCTTAAAGACTATCTGCGGGAGCTGCCTCATCCTCTCATCTCTAAGCCTCTGTACGAGGCGGTGCTAGATGCCATGTCCAAGCGGCCGCTGATCATCGGAAACGGCGGCTGTGAGAACGACCCGTCCGACTCCGAGCACGCCGCGGGTTTGCTCCAGACGCTGCCTGAGGTTGAGAAGGTACTAGAAACTTCCAGAAGATTTCATATTCAAAGCTTTGCTCTATAAACCATTAAACTGCATCAGGCTTTGTTCCAGTACTGTTATATCACTTTCTCGTCTCTATCCATCACGTTATCTGCTTGAGTGGACTTTGTTAGATAAGAACATGGAGGTCTGAGGAACCAAGTCAAAACTTGTAGACTTCAAGAGCAGAATCTAGTCAGTCTGGTGCAGCTTCCAAAAAAATCAGCTGTATGTACACTGTTAGAAAATTTAAAGCCGTTATGAGTTCAGCTGTTCCTTAAGGAGTCTATACAGAGCCCTGTAATACAGTTTCTCCATCACAACAGGTTTCAAATATAACTTTTTAGGAAGCTAAGAACCCTTAATCATCCAGTGAACCATTAAAGGACTCTTGAAGAACCATTTTTTCCGTAAGACTACCAAGTACTTAGAGCCAGATATTAAGAAGGAAATATCAAAACTTTGGACTTTGTACAACACAAGAATCCTTAATTATCCAATGAACCATTAAAGAACCCTTAAAGTTCCCAGACAGTTTAGCTATCTTCCACAGGTTCTCAGGTTCTTCTTCTATTATGAAGAAAAGAATGGGGTTTGTACCACAAACCTACCCAGTTAATACACACACACTTCGGAAGAAGGGTTCTTTTGTGGTACAAACTTCAAATTGCTGGTTAGTATTTTCTTCTTAATGCCTAGAACATGTCAGGTATTTTAAAATTTGCTAAAATGTCTTGGTGCTTGGTAGAAAAAGAGTTCATTAATGGTTCAAAAGAGTTCTACTTGGAATCATTTTGTTGCAGTGATCTACACAGAACTTTTAAAGGTTCTTCAGAAAGACAACTGAAGATGCCTTAAAGGTTCTACAGCTAATTTATTCTACCAAGCTAGTTAGCGGTCTGTTTAGCATAATTGTTGATTAGCAAACCAACTACAAAACCTTTGAGGCTCACTCTCATGCCTTTCCTTCTTCTAGATGACTCTGAGGAAACTTCTGGACCACCTGAAGCGTGTCGCGTCGCATCACGAGATGAACAAGATGACGTGTCAGAACCTGGCCGTGTGTTTCGGACCTGTGCTGCTCAGTCAGAGACAGGACGCTTCGGGTCTCGCTAACCGAGTGTTCATGGACTCGGAGGAGCTAGCCAGCGCTCTGCACTTTAAAAAGCACATCGAGGTTCTGCATTATCTGCTGCAGCTGTGGCCAGGTGAGAACACACACACACACACACACACACACACACACACACACACACACACACACACACTCGAGGTGTATACATGAACAGGAAACCTGAAATGATGGTGCAAACTTGACGCACAGAACTCGGCTGATTGGCTACAAGTGGAGTAAAATTGTGCACATTTAAATTTCTGGATGCTGATTGGTCAGAAGGTGTTGATTAATTTTCTTTAACAGCAGCTGATTGTTCTAATCCCTTATCGTTTCTATAGTAACAGCTTTAACATCATTGACATGGTAAAGTTTACTGTAAGGAGGTGTTTATTTGACGTTTGTGGAAGGAGTCTCCAGTGTCAGAGCTTTGTAAAAGTTCAACTTTGCGGTTTCTCGGTAACACGTACATTTTTTTACGTATAAACTTTATTGAAGAGAAGAACCAGAGGCTGGTCGAGGATGTTCTTCAACGTTAAATGTAACTGTAAACGGATAAACTATGAAAAAAAATTATTAATTGTCACAAATTGCTGTGGTATAAGAGGAATAAAACATGGTTAACCTTAACGGTAACTTCTGTAACAGCGCGACACTGAGTGTTTTATTCCTGAAATATCTGAAATATCGCGGATCGAGTTTCATCTCTGTGGCTCGAAGCCTCTTTGATACACCCTCGGTTCCTCGGGTTCCTAAACATAGTGCAAACAGATCTGCTTCCATATGGGAGATCAAACAGTCGTGCTAACCTTCTCCATCGGCATGTAGGCGAGAGAGATGGAGAGAGACAGAGAGAGGGAGAGAGAGAGAGAGAGAGAGAGAGAGAGAGAGAGAGAGAGGCACAGAGGGAATTGTAAAGTAAACCAAAGCCCTGGAGGTCTGAGACCACGCGAGGAATCCCGTCCCGAGGGCAGCGTTTATCCTGAAGAGCTGCGGTGAGAAACATCTGCGTGCCCTCGGGATCGCTGCTAATCTGTGACTGATACTTTGGAGAAAGGGAGAGATGACAAAGCCTGTCAGCGTAGCGATGCATTCCGGCCGTGAAGCTAAATCGGTTTAGGTTTTCCGACATCATGCTAGAAAAATTGCCAGAATGCGATCTTTTTGATTGAAGGGAAACTTCACCAGTGTAACGCTAGAAGCGACAAGTCTCCCGTTTCGCTTCTAGTTTGCGGCTTGAACACGTGCTGTACAATTTATATTACTTATATTTCTATTTTTTAAAAATGTACTTAAACTCGGCTTCGTGATAGCTTCATTGTCAGATTAGACTAGCAGTACATGCTAACTACTAACTAGCTCTACTAGCTGCGAAGTCTCACCAGAAGCACCAGCGATCTCTGCTACTTCCTTCCAAGCTTTATTGGCACTAAAGCCCTGAGTGGCGAACCAAAGAAATGTCGGACACTCGCGCAATAGGAATCATCCGAGCCTGTCGTTTGGATTTGTCATACTTAATTCACTTAGCATGAAGAAAATCTCAGTTCAGATGTCGATCGCTAGTGTGAACACAGGCTAGCTATCGCGTCACTTCTTAGCACGTGCTCTTTATAGATCTTTCTTATATTTATATTTCTTGAGAATTTCTCCTCCTGCACTGCGAATGTAACAAAGCTAGCTATGTTTAGCTAGTAATGTATAGCTAGAGATCATCTGTGTTTAACATCAGGTTTAGCTGAGTGTGTTGATTTAGGTAGCAGAAGTACCGTTTCGCTAACTAGCGGCTAGCTGCAAGCTGTCTGTGAGCTGTGGTATTAGTTAGCCATTGAATAGGCTACCACAGCACTTCATTTCTGAAGTAAAATATGATGTAAAATATGCATACACACATAAAAAACATGTCTGACAATTTTTCCTCAATGATTGCTACTTGTTAGCATGAATTCTGAAAAGAAAAGCTCTCCTCTTAAATGCTAGTATGTGGAAGTTAGCCGTGTCACTAGCATGTCTCTGTTTAGCGTCTCTCCTGTCTTTATTTTATTTTTCTAAATGGTGTGTAGCTTTAGCATCTATGCATCCAATTCTATCATGATATAGCAGTGTGTGTTGATTTAGGTAGCAAGAGTGCTGTTTTGCTAACGGCTAAGCTGTCTGTGAGCTATGTTATTAGCGATATCGCTAGGTTATAATATTTGCTGTTCTTTCTGAGGTAAAATCTACACACATGGTCCAACTGCTAGTTAAACCGAGTAACGTTAACTGCCTGTGAATTAGCGAGCTACTGAATAAACTATGTTTGCTCAAAGTTGTGGTGATGTAATATCAACTCCAAAATAAATAAATAAATAACATTTTGTACATTTTCCCAACAAGCATTAGAGCTCAAATAGGAACAGCTAAGCGCAGTTAGCCGTGTCATTTTCGGGCTACGTTCTCGCTTCTCACTTTAGCTCAGCTTAAGCTTTAGTTTTAATCTCTTTTCTGTTCTTCTCTCTATGAAAAATTGTCTTGCGTGTTGCTAAAGGCGCTATATAAAGTTACCGTCCCTTGGCTCTACTTCCAGCAGGGAAAAATGCAATAAGCTCGCTCTATAATTACACACATTCCTGACCTAACCTTTAGCCCTGCGCTTAGCCGCTTCACCCTGAGACGCTCGCGCCTTACTGAAATCCTCCTCCCAGAGGGCGCGTTACCACAGAAACACACACTGGGGTTGTTGGGAGGTGGTGAAACAGCCTTAGCTATGGGTTAGGTGTATAATTTAGTAGGTTTGTAGGATAAAGAGGAAGTGGACAGTCTGGGTTTGTGTAGCACAAAATGGACGACAGTGAAGGAAGAAAAAAAAAACTGTGGGAGAGGCCAGAGTGTGGGTGTGAGGGTATTTTTAGCCTGTCAGGGCCACAGCCGTGTGTTTGTGTGTGTGTGTGTGTGTGTGTGTGTGTGTGTGTGTGTGTGTGTGTGTGTGTGTTTAGTTTATACTATAACCCTGGATTGACCTTCTAAACCAACAGAGCATACAAAGTCTCCTTGTGTTTGGACTAGAAAACCTACAAAGGATATTTAATGCTAATATGTCTAGCAGTGAATTTTATTTTTAATCCTTAGCCTATAAAATCATCTAAAAATCTCTAAAATCCTTATTATACTTTGCTAGCATATTTTTGGCCAAACAGATTCAGGGATTCGCTTCTTCAAAGCACCAAATTCACAGCATTTTTCTGCCAGCTACTGTGCTAACTGGGAAGGAGTAATGCTAATGCTAACATTGTGGTACTTTTTGCTAATAATTTGTTAATATTACAGCAGTCATAGTCTAAGATAAAGTAAAATCTAATTTTAGGTAAATTTAGCTATCAAGATGGTGTTTTTTTTTTTTTTTTAATATTACTAACTTACTAAAATATATTGTAAAGTAGCATGCTAAAGTGGTCAGACAGTAAATTTACCTCAGGATAAAGCAAAAAATCTAAAGCTAATTTTAGCTAGAAAATCTCTAAAAATCCTTATTTTATTATGCTAGAAAATTTGTCACTTTTAACAGCTAGCTTTCCCATAAATTAACACATTCATGCTGTTTCGTTTGTTTCTGTTTTGTGTTCTCGTTTGTTAGCAGTGAATCGTAGCCGTTTTAACATATTCATGCTATTTGTTTTTGTGTGTTTTGTGTCATCGGCTTCCCGTGTAGGCAGCAGCTAAAGTGAGCGGAGAGGTTAGCTTGGCCTAGCGAGCTGAGCCAGGCAGGTAACATGAAGGGAAATGGTTTGGACTGGTGTGGTTTGAGCTTTTTCTTTAGCATAGGGAAAGTGGAAGAACATCCGTATCCTGTGGCTGATGTAGCTTTTAACGCTAGCTGAGTATCAGAAATGATGATTTTTTTTTTTTTACCTCAGACTTTTCACCTCACAGAGGCTTCAGAAAATAAAAATCTAATAACAATATTTATCAGAACATAAAATGAAAAAGGAGCTTGTTTTATTTCTTAGCTAGCTTGTTTTTAAGAAAATTAGCATTAGCGGCTTTGGATAATAACTGAAATTTTTAGGTGTTCTGTGAGGAGCTTGCTTGTTTGAAAAAGTGTTTACGTTGTGTGTGTTTCTAATGCATGTGTTAAACCCCAAATTATTTTCAGTTCACTCCTGTACTAGCATGCTGTACTGTTGCCTGTTAGCAAATCCTCTTTTGCTAATTAGTGTTTTTTGCACTAAATCCTTTCCTCTCTTCCGTGTCGTTGTTGTTTCAGTCGTGGATGTCCAGAGCAAACCCTCGTCTCCTGCCCTGGACCCGCCCGCCCCGGTGAGGAGAAGAAAAGAGCGCCCTCAGGTGTTAAACCTGAGCGATGCTGAGCTAGCGGGAGTTCTGCGTCCCCGTCCTGGGCGCCTGGACAGTCCAAGCAACCGCTACGCCGGAGACTGGAGCGACTGCAAGGAGACGTACCTCCATCAGATGTGTCCCGAGGAGGAAGAGGAAGCGGACTACGCCGACGTGCCGAGCGAAGAGGAGAAGGACCAGGGCAAGGACAAAGAAAGAAGGGAAGAGGATGATGAAGTGCTAGAGAGTGGAAAAGACGTACAAATGGAAGTGGAGAAGGAGCAAAAGTGTGACGTTCAGGAAGACGTTAATGTTGGAGAAAAACAAAAAATTGAGGAAACACCATTGCTAATGTCGTATGATCGGATGCTAGTGGAGCGAGAAGAGCACCGAGCCAAAGAGCACACATATCAGGCATTCATGAAGATCCAGGAGATCAGCCCTGTCCTGAGCAACAGGGTGAACCTGCGAGATCTTCAGGAGAGCATCGACGCTCTCATCGGCAACTTGGAACGAGAGCTGAACAAGAACAAGCTCAACGTCGGGTACTAAAACGCTGAACACTTTATGTCAGGTTTTGGCTTTCGGTGTTTCATCTCCATGATGAAACTTCATGATTCTGGTCTCTCAAACAAACATCGCACTTCTCACACACAATTCACACACACACTTACGGACTTACTGACATTCCTTACATTTAAAATATCTGACTTTCGAGGCCTCAGAGGTTTCTTCTCGAGTTCCTCATCATCTGGTTTGGTTTGTTACATTTGTTATCGTCTCCGCTGTCGTTGTTTTCTTCTTACTAGAAGAAGCCATCGAGCCCTGAGGGGTGAACCAGGTGCCTTAATTGTGTAAAGGTGGTACTTAAGGCTGTGGAGAACAGTGTTTTTTTTTTTTTTTAATAATTATTATTTCTAGCGAGGTACAGAAAAATAATGTAAACCAATGCACTTACAAAGCCAGCTTTTAGAGGCGGGGGCAGGGATTCAGGTCACCGGTACACAGTTAGATGAGTAGATCCTGACGCTAAACCAGAAACACCCCGAAAATACCAAAACCATCGTACACTTGTAAATAAACTACATACAACCCAAAAGCTACCTACTTCCAGTAGACACCCCTAAACATCCTAAAAAGTTTCAGGTTCCACACCACAGTACGAGGCTTAAATTAAACTGTGACCAGCCAATCACAAACTTACCTTCTACTATAAATGTAAAATAAAATATTGCTTTTAACTTCTCAATTTATTCGCTCAACCACATTTCCTCAGCCATGGAAACGCAAGCCTGTGCTTGGCGAGCTTAGCTAACGTTAGCCGTATGTCTCCAGAAGTAGCTATAGAACGTACATATTGGAGTTCTCTCAAGCTAACAAACATGTGATTAACCAGTATGCATGCTAATATACAAACTAGCTAATGTTAGCCTAACGGTTGTTGTGTAAATAAAACCAGGTTTCGAGTTCTCTGGGAAGCTGGCTAATATTAGCGAAAGTATTGTGATGATGTCATCAGTACATCATCTTAATTGTTATTCTGTAGTTTGCTTTAAATTTAATAATGGAAGCGCGTCAAACTTCCAGACTGGAAATTAAACGCTATTTGTGCTAATATTATTTAAAAGTAGCATGTAGAGCCTATTAGAGAATAACTGAACCGTAATTGAAGCCTGTTTTTTCTCCACTCTGCTAATTATTTCTGAATCCTACGCCACGTTGGGAAAATAAACACAGCTGGTCGTGTGTTTGCTAACGACAGGTACGCGTGGAACACATTTTCTCCACAGTCCAGGGAAACAGTCGTCAGTATTTATCAGATAAAAGTGTAAATATAATCGGAGTACGCTGTTAAAAAAACTGTCGAATGCAAAGTCACACACATAAATTTACAGAGAGTCGACGGAACATCGTAAGCCCGAATTTTTTATAATAAATGTATAAATAAGGTGATTTTTTTTCTTATTTGCGTGTGCAGGACGAATCGAAGTGACTTAAGTGGTAAGTTACGAAGAAGAAGAAAAAGAAGGAGTGTGAGGTTTTGTGCACGCGCTAGTTTCTTGAACGCTGCATGGTCAAAAGCTTTACAGTCCTGAATACGCGTCGCGAAGTAAGTAGACATAAATACACACATTTATCTCTAATAAAATTACTGCGAGTGTACCGAACAAACACAAACAAACTTTGTTTGTTTTCTGTTTGGCAGCTGCTCACACAGTTGTGAATTCATCTTTGTGAACTTCATTTATTGACGCTAACGGTGTGTAATCGTGCGTTAAACCCGTTTAAAAGAAGTTTGAGAATTTCATGTCGTCCTCAATACAAGGTCATAGCATAAAGGTCAATGTTCATGTAATTAATGTTTCTGAGGTGGCTGAAGAGTCTGAATGGGAGCGAAGTGGATTTTAGGATCCTGGGTCAGTTGATTTGCTCAAACACATAAGACAACATGCTAGTGTGAACGCAGGCTAATTTAGCTCAGTTAAAACCGTTTTCTTTTTTTTTTTTGTACTGCAATGTGAACCCAATCTCTTTTTCTCATTCCTGAAAAACTGTGAGCTGGAAACTAACGTTGTATTGTGGCATTATTTTGCCGGCAAAAGTCAAAAAACGCAAAGGCGAATTTCCTTTTCTCTATTTGCGCACTCAAATTTAACACGTTTTCTCGAATTCTCATCTTTCGCCAGTAAAATAACACTGTACCGTTTTGTCGTTTATCGTGGTGTGAGGCGGCTTAAAGCGCTGATCTGTGATCAGATGTTTATATAGAGTTCTGTCCTCTATTATACAGAGGATGAATCGAGAACTGATCCTGGGTCAGGTATTAAGGATTCACTCTTACACATGGGGAAAAAAGGTACTGGATTTAATGTACAGTGTGAGCTGCTCGTTTTATTGTGAAAACATTCCTTAATTTGTCTCAATTTCACCTTGGAAAAATTGTACGAATGCCTATTTTGTGTTTTTCAATTCATTGGACAGCCCTAATATGAACCTGTCACTAAATCAGATATACTTTGTACACTATAACTTTTTTATATACCAGTATTATTTCATATATATAAAGTATAGACTCAGGTCTGAAAGAAGTGAACGTGGTGAGTTTTTATTTGTATACATTTGATTTGTGGTCGCAGTATAAGGCGAGTTTTACCAAGGCTTTTTTGGGCTCCTGCCATTGATTTCAGTGAGAATGTGTTGACAGTGAAACATGTTACGTAGCCATACGTTAGCAAGCAGGACACAGTCTGAGGCGGGGCTTCAGTCATTTACTCTGATGTGAAGGAAGATGATGTAGTGATGCTTTGCGCTAATCAGTTTGCATCCAGATCTGTATAAATCAGCACTACAAATCTAACCCTAGCTCACAATGAGCCTCAGCACACTCAGCATCTGCCAAATTATACCTCAAAAGATTTATATTTCACCTAAATGTGATCTTTGCTTATGACAAACAAAGAAACACGGAAAAACTACCTACGGATTTTCCAGGAACTTCGAAATCATCAATCTTTTGACCGGTTTCCTTACCCTTATATGAATCACTCGCTGTCTAGGCTGGGGGCTGATAACAGGAAGACATGTGGGTGAAAATGAGGACAGTGGCACAGATGATCTTTTATGAGATATATTGTAGAAAATATTTCCTACAATATCTCACTGGTATTGCTTCAGACCAACCCAGGCCAAACCAACAAACACTAACTGAGCAAAAGGAAGCTGACTTATCTATACCAAAAAAAACATGATAAACAAATGATATTTGGCTTCCCTTTTCTCCCTGACTAACGAAAAACAGACAAAATGGCAGTCAAACCCTACAACTAGTGACTTGGTAACATACACACAAAATAAATGTTATCCTTTATATATAGGTATCAGTTTTGGTTTTACGTACTAGTTTAAACCCCAGTATCTGGTCTTGGTTTCAATCAATCAATCAATCAATCAATCAATCAATCAATCAATCAATCACAAATAACTAGCAGCACAAAACAGTGCCACAAGTGAACATAAAAGCTGATGAGCTTACCCTGCTGACTCCTTAAGTACCCGAGGACAGATGACGCAGAGTAACGAGCCACAGGGAAAGCTGTAAGTGTTGGTCTGGAACACATGATTGGACCAGGAATGGACTGCACCTGGAAAACCTGAAATGGACTAAACAGCACATATACAGTACATATACACACACACACAGAATACACACACAAATGAACACATTACTAAGCACCAGTACACCGAGACAAATTCCTTGTACATGTAAACCCATGGTACTTGGCAATAAAGGTGATTCTG
>CM074960.1:21937692-21947692 GCA_037577455.1 Pangasius macronema
AGGCCACGCCTCCTTCACTGAGACTGACAATCACAGAGGCCACGCCTCCTTCACCGAGACTGACAATCACAGAGGCCACGCCTCTTTCACTTCGTCCCCTAGAATGTACTGTCACTGTAATTAATTCCAGAGTCAGTCTGTAAGTCACACACATTCCTGCTGCTCTGCCAGGAGTCTAGATTGTAATATCCTAAAAACGTTTAACACAGTTGACCTTTGACCTTTCCTCAGTGCCCATACTTTTAGTGGGATGACATTAATTCCCTCAGGGTTACACAGAGACACTGCCAATCCGCCTGACTGGATCTGCAAAAATCTCTAAGAGCAGCTGTGGAAATCATTGTGTGTGTGTCATAGTGTGTGTGTGTGTGTGTGTGTGTGTGTGTGTGAGAAGCTGCTGACTTTAGATCTGAAAAGGATGGGAACAGATACTCACGTTTTTAAGTTATTTTATTTTACTCCTCATTTCAGACACACTAAAGAGATTTTATTAGCTTAGATTTTATTGAAAGAGGCGTGGCTTGTGTGTCTGTCAGTCCTAATGAAAGGGGTGTGGCTTCTCAGTCAGGGAGGTGTGGCTTCTCAGTGAGGGGGTGTGGTTTCTCAGTGAAGGGGGTGTGGCTTCTCAGTCAGGGAGGTGTGGCCTCCCACTAATTAAATTAAAAGCCCTCACACTGAAACAACTCTGAACTGTATTGAATCTTCAGCTGCTTTTAACACACTTCATGCATTTTGGTATAAGAGATCAACAAACCTTATTTAGTTAAAAATAGTTAATAAACACTAAAAATAATTCTGTAATTAATTGAACATTGTTATTAAGATGCTCCGCTTTCCCATCACACCTCAAAGCTGTCCGGGAGCCACTGCACGTCTGTGACCGGACCCCTGTGTCCACTCTCCATCCCCGACACGGCACAGTAACGCACTACAGGGGTGACGCTCTGCTGCCTCTCCTCAAAATACTGCTGACAGAACACACACACACACACACACACACGCACACACACACACACACACGCACACGCGCACGCGCACGCACACGCACACGCACACACACACACACACACACAAACACACGCACACGCACACACACACACACGCGCACGCACACACACGCACGCACACGCGCACGCACACGCGCACACGCACGCACACGCACACGCACACACACACGCACACGCGCATGCACACACGCGCACACACACGCGCACGCGCACACACACGCGCACACACACACACACATACAGGATTAAATGTTTAATTTAAACATATGTTAATATTACATGAAAGAGACAAGACAAATGAATATACAGTGTGTGCACATGGAAGTGTAAAGGCTTATATTAATGCAAACACAAACACACACACAAACACACACACACAAACACACACACTCACAAACACACACACTCACAAACACACACACACACTCACAAACGGCTGCAGGGGCTCTGATGGCACCATGTGGGTGCCTGTGTGTGTTCAAGTGTTAGAGTGGAGCTGCATAACAGCTGTGTTTGACAGCATTGTGTGTGTGTGTGTGTGTGTGTGTGTGTGTGTGTGTGTGTGTGTCAGTAGGGGTTTCATTGTGCAGCTCAGTGAATAAACAATGGGTGGAAGTGAAGGCAGATGTCAGGTCTGTGCTGTTCCACACATACACACACACACACACACACACACACACACACACACACACACACACACACACTAATTCAATTAGGAGGCAGTAAAGTGAAATTACGGCCCTCCTCCCATCAGGCTTCACACAACACGTTGAACAGTTCAGTGTGTACATGTGCGCGCACACACACACACACACACACACACACACACACACACACACACACACTCAGAGCTACACTATCTGTTCATTAATGTTCTTACATACACATTTTTATTTAAATGAAGTAGAGCTTATTAAAGAATAATGCATATGAAACACTGCATTTAATAAGAAACATAAATATCTTACACATTAATAATTATAAATGAAACATATTACATATTAAAAGTTTGGCTAAAAGTGTAACAAGAAAAAGAAGAAGGTGAAGACTTAATAATAATAATAATAATAAATAATAATAATAAAAAGAAGATCAAAAAAAATTATTTAATCATGGTTTTTGAATATAAAATCATTTTTGAAAAATTTCATATATATATTATTATTAAATATTATTTGTGTGTGAGTGTGTATGCGAGTATATAAGTGTGAGTGTGTGTGTGTGTGTGTGTGTGTGTGTGTGTGTGTGTGTGTGTGTGTGTGCCTGCCCACCAGCGTGTTGGTCATTTTTGTTCGTACTCCACTGCGAGTTCCCTGCAGTCTGTCCACATGGCCTGAGATATCCCATAATACCACCTACACACACACACACACACACACACACACACACACACACGGAAAATGGAAACCAAAAAAGGGAAAAAGAAAGAAAAGAGGCTTTATTTATCAGGGGAAAGTGAGTAGGAAGAAAAGATTAAGTCCTCATTATGTTATATAATTCACACACACACACACACACACACACACACACACACACACACACACACACACACACACAGATACAGTATGACAGAGACAGAGAGAGAGAGAGAGAGAGAGAGAGTGAAAGAGGAGAAACAGACTGCACCTGGCCGTTCATGCAGCCTCCAACGATAATGTTGGTGTCTGAGGGACAGAAGTGGAAGCGCAGCACGTCGTCCGGACATTCCAGCAGCAACTGCAGAAAAAACAGCCGGAGTTTCATTTCAAAGCCGCTCGCTTTCATCTGCTCCGACTCACCGAGATCGGCTTTCAGCTTCTCCAGAGCGAGCTCACCGCGGCCCGCTGCCAGAACAATCTCCCAAAACAACCAAACCTCAGTCAAGCTTCTGAAGACCAACAGAGTGCTTTCATCCTCACTCTACACACAGCATCCATCCAGCTGCAGGCACGGCATCACAGCTGGATCTGACTCCCACTATGGAGAGGTTAAAGTACATGCTGGTGGAGAAAAAGAGAGAAAGTGGATGGATGGGTAGATGCATGGATGGAGATGGGCAGGTGGAGGATTAATTAGGAGAGAAAGAAAAAGGATATTAAAGGATTTTAACAGGACTTTCAAAAGGATGCAGTAAACACAGGTGTGTGGATTTGATGGAGAGATAAAAAGAGAGGAGGTGGAGAGAGAGATGGAGAAGAGATGAGGAAATTGAGTAGGAGAAGGAGTGAGTTGGAGAGACAGATAGATAGATGAACAGAGGGATGGAATGAGGGGAAGTAGGCATGGTTCCTGTGGGTTGAAATGCAAGAGAGCGTGAGACAGATGTAGAGGCATATGGACAGATGGATGGATGGAAAGTTTAAATGGATGGATGGAGAGAAGGATGGATGGAGAGTTAGATGGAGACAAATAGACTGATGGACAGGTAGATGGAGAGATGGATGAATAGACAGATGGATGGAGAGATGGATGAATGGGTGGAGAGATGGATGGAGAGATGGATAGAGAGATGGAGAGAGACAGACAGGCAGAGCCCACCTACGATGGACACCCACCTACCCCAGCCTCTTCGAGGTCTACTACTAGTCGCGACCTAAGTCGTCGTCAAATGTGGAGTTGTTTATCCTCTCCTCAAACGAGAGCTGCTCTGTTACTGCCACTGCTATGATACCTGTCTCACACACACACACACACACACACACACACACACACACACACACAGAGTTTATTGCAGTTTACTTCTTGTGTTTGTGTAGTTTCTGAGTGTGTAGAATGGTTTCACATTGTGTTGTCATGGTATGTTTTCAGATCAGTGTGTGTGTGTGTGTGTGTGTGTGTGTGTGATACCACTGATAGTAGGGTGCCAGTTGATGTAGCTGATGACTTTGTCCTTGCTGTAGCGCAGCTCGGTGAATGTCTGGTACTGGAAGTCCACACACAGCCGGAAGGGAAGTATGTGTGGCAGGAGAAGGTCGTGTGTGTGAAGTAGGTGTCTGTGTAGTATCACGCTGTTCTGCTGAATGGCCACTTCAAGCCTACACACACACACACACACACACACACGTGGATAATGTTGAAAGACTGGGCACTGGGCACTGAAGAGTGTTTATTATTACACGTTCTCACCTGGCAACGCAGGAGCTGAGGAAGTTCTTCAGGTTCTCCGACTGCAGGATGTTTTCTTTCTCCTCCTCTGTAAGGTCTTGAGGCTCGTACTGGGTCCACATGTTCTTTGGGTATTTCCTGTTAAACACACGGCTCATTTGAACGCAGTCCTGACAATATATATTTTTTTTTTTTTCAGAGAAAGATCCTTCACAGTCCTGGAGCCTGTTGGCTGTTTCATCAAAACCTTTAAAACCATAATCATGTTTTATGCACGGCTTGTGATGTGGCATGTTCTCCATGCCTTGGAGCAGATGTTTTATGATCTTCCATCTGTTTGAGCAGCTGTTTAAAAGCCTACGATGCATCGAGGAAGTAATCTTGGTGTCTTCGTGCATGTTTCTCTGTGAATATCACTGAGTTTATGTCACGCTGACTTCGAAGGGAATTTCCCCAAAAATGTGGAAATCTTTAAAGTGACAAAACGAGCTAAGGTTCTATACCATAAGCACTAAAGGTACTGTAACCACAAAATTTCCCAAACATTTCTTGCATTACCGTGCTAGTACACAAGAATTTCTGTAATCTCTGTAATATACTACATTTACAGGCATTAAAGGTGCTATGAGGTGTTTTAAACACGTTGAGGTGTCATGCGTGCTCTTACACACAGGCTTTAGATTATTACAGGCAGTATCAGGTGTCAGGCTTTTAATGTAGTGCAAGGTGATTTTAAAAGCTTTTAACGTATTATAAGGTATTTTAAAGGTAATAAAGGTATTTCAGGTGTTCTAAAAACATTTAATGTACTATCAGGATATTAAAGGTACAGGATCAGTTGTTTTAAATGCCTTTAAGGAGAACTTAAAGAACTTAGAGGTACTGTAAGAAGTTCTTATGTGTTTTTAAAGACATCTAAAGATCCCATGTTTTGAAGGCATTAAAGGTATTATAGGTGTTCTTAAAGGCCTTTAAAGGTGCTTTGAATGGCATTAAAGACACATTATGGCACATTTTAAAAGCATTTATAGTACTATAAAGTGATTTAAAGGGATTTTTGGTACTATGAAGTGTTTTAAACAGCATTAAAGGCACTATAAGGCAAAAAAATTTCCGTAATTTCCGTGATATTCCGCAAAAAATTTCCGTAATTTCCGTGATATTCCGATTTTTTAAAGGCATTAAAGGCACAGCAGGTGTGGAAATGTACCATACGGTCTGTGAGGATGAGTTCTTGGTGTTAGCGACGGCTTGAATCCCGCAGTTCTGCTCCAGCTTCGTGATGCTGAAGCTCTTGTCCTGGTAGGACGTGCACTCGGTGTAGGCGCCCTTCGTCTCCACGGCGCTGAGGTCAGAAAAGTGCACTGGAGCCCCGAACTCTCGTCTCACCCGCGATATCTTATAGTGGAGCTGAACAGAAGACACAGTGTGTGTGAGTGTAACCGTCTGTGTAATGATTTTTGTGTTAGTCCTGTAGGCAGTGTGTATTTTGGATGCAGTGTGTGTATGTGTGTGTGTGTGTGTTGTGTATTCTGTAAGTCGTACTTTGTCTCTGGTGTGTGTAGTCGACTCCTCCTCGATCTCTCTCTCGCTGCCCAGTGAAACCCAGTGCCGGGGCTCAGGACTCTTCTGCTCCTCCTCTAACTCCTCTACACCTTCATCCTCCTCTTCCTCCTTCACTGCTGGGGGCTGAACACACACACACACACACACACACACACACACACACACACACAGATTGGAATTAACAATGTTTTTTGCCATGTTTTCGTTTTCTTCAAGAAGCGTCTCCTCACCGCCAGCATGCTCTGTTTAGCCTCCACTGTGAGCACCAGGTAGAAGCACTGGCCGTAGGTGAAGTCCCGATCCAACACCAGCAGCATCTCATCTTCTGGATAATCCTACACACACACACACACACACACACACACACACACGCACACACACAGTACACCGATCAGCCGTAACATTAACATTGATTATCTCGTTACACTTAAGCAGCAAGTGAACAGTCANGAAAAATGGGCAAGCGTAAGGATCTGAGTGACTTTGACAAGGGCCAAATTGTGATGGCTAGACGACTGGGTCAGAGCGTCTCCATAATGGCAGGTCTTGTGGGATGTTCTACAATGGCCATCAGAACTGGACCTCTGAGCAATGGAAGAAGGTGGCCTGGTGTGATGAACCTCAGTTTGAGAGCATAAGGGGACCTACACAATATTAGGCAGGTGGTTGTAGTGTTATGGCTGATCAGTGTAAACACTGTAAATAAACCTATCTGTAATTACTGCAGTGCTCTTTAGAGAAGAGAAGCAGGCAGAGTGAGTGGATAAGTGAACGTTCTCACCAGCACGGCCTGTTTGATGGGGCTGAAGTCCGACACGGCCGCTCGGGTTCTCATGTCGTGGACGATGTCGTCTTTCCTCAGCAGCTTGTAGGGGTTCTCACCCGTTACGTCCTCGTTGGCTCGGCAGCCGAACAGCTCCTGCGTGGCCGAGGTTAGAACCAAAGGGCAGATGTAGTCCGGGTGTTCTGAGGACCGAGCCAGAACACAAACATGAGCTCAAAAGTCGGCATTTTGGTCGTCTCTTAAAGATGAGCGCGGACTCTCCTTTGCGTTACGTGAGGAATAACACACTCGGTGTTGTGCCGTTACAAAAAAATAATCAGCAGTGGCGTGGTGTGAGGACGAGGCGTCACTGTTACCTCCCTAAAGCTGATTACTGGAATATAACAGCACATTCCTAAGTGTTTTATTCCTCTTACACAGCAGCAGCTTACCAACAAAGACAACGGTTATTTATTAAGAACGACAGATCATATTTTTATCCGTTTATAGTTACATATGATACATTATCGCAGCTGTAAACAGTCGTTCCCTCACCTGCCTCTCTTTTTTTCTCTCTTGAAGTTAATAAAACAAAAATAAACAAAGCTTGTCTTTATCTGTTACTGAGAAACAGCAAAGAAGCGTAAACTCCTCTGTCCTGAAGATGTCGCAAAAATGAAAGTCACAGCGTCGACTGTTACGAAGCGCTGACACTGGAGACTCCTTCCATGAATGTTACATTTAAAAGGAAAACTTCACCATATCGGTGATTACACACGTTTTTATGTGGAGCATCTGCTGTACAATTTCCTGTGAACGAGCTGTTACTATAGAAACGATAACATATTAGAACGAGCGTCAGGTGTAAACACACCACTCTGTGTGAGACTGAACACACACACACACACACACACACACACACACACGGAGCACATAAACGTGGCTTAGCGTAATGACAGGCTGCTGTGAGGCCTCTTCAGAAGTCTGTACGCTACACTGCTGATGAGAAACCGCAGGAGAGCAAAAAAATCCAGCCTACAGACGCACGCTTACAAACGCCTTCCTGTAGGGGGCGTGGCCGAGTCCTCAGAGCGCGAGGAGGGGGATTAGTTTAATGAAGAACTAGTGCGAGATGTTCACACTTACTGTCACTGTTAACTAAGAGCTCCTGACACAGTCATACAGTCAGCTCCAAAATTATTGGCACCCATGGTAAGAATGGGTTTGAAAATCTCGCACTAACCTAAACTTAAATTTACTGTAAATTAAATCTATCAAGAAATTTATTAAAAAAAACTTTCATAACAAAAAAACAAAAACAAAATCCACATGTATTACACGAATTATTTTTGTTAAGCGTAATCTTACACTGGAAAGACGAGAGATAACCTTTAACTGAAATAAATTAATTTTGAGAAATCCGCATCAAAAATATATCTTTAAAACCACATGAAATAGAGATCCGTCAAACTATTTTATTTTTTCCTGTGTGTGTGTGTGTGTGTGTGTGTGTGTGTGTGTGTGTGTGTGTGTGCACGGTTTCTATAGTAACAGCCCACTCACATAAAGGGATTTTTAACAATCGTTGATATGGTGATGTTTTCTGTAATTTTTTGTAACAATCAAGCAAGGAAGGAGTCTCCAGTGTCAGCGCTTTGTAACGTTCACGGGTAAGGTGTCTTTCTTAATTAATAACTTCTAATCGTTGTGGTGTGAGAGGAATAAAGCACTTCAGGGTGTAAGGACAGCAACAGTAACAGTGTGGAGTTGATTAATTTCCTGCATGAGCGCGACACGGAGGCTGTACAGGCGGAGAAACCACGAGAGCTCTAGACCCCAGGATGAAACTCAGCTAAACCCTCAGGATGTGCTGGTTCCTGTTTGGGTTTGTTTTAGTATTAAACCCTTTACCTGTTTCTGTTTCTGTCCCTGCTGCAGAGCTTTCTTTCTTTTCCTCTGATGATGAAGATAAATCATTCTTCTTCTCTAAAAAAAAAAAAAAAGGACAGGATGTGAAACGCTCTGGGAGTGTGTGCAGAGGATCTGTTTACTGCTAAACTAATCACACACTCCACACACTCCACACACTCTTACCTTTCCCTGTGCCTTTCCCTTTGCTCACAGGGCTTTTAGGTTTCTTTGCACTCATATCTGCTGAGACAGAAGATACACACACTTTGAGCTTCCCTGAAGTGTTTCCTCCTGAGTGCTGAAGCTCCTGGCGCGGTGCTGGAGGAAAAACGCGGACATGGCGACATCTAGTGGTCAAAGGTCTCAGTACACACCACACACACCAACACATTCTGGTGCTGAAGGTTTCAGACACAAACTAAGAAATTCACTTACACACCAAAACACCACCAGTAGAGATGACACGATACTGATCTAAAAAAAATCTAAACTACAAAGCTTTAAAAATGATTTATCTTAAAATGTATTTCCTTAAAAATATCCACCTGAAAACACAATGACACAAAATCACAGCTGGTTAATATTCACCTCAAGGCTTTCACGCAGAAATCACACACTCTAAATATAATAAATATAATAAATAAATAAATAAATAAATAAATAAATAAATAAATAAATAAATAAATAGACAGACAGACAGACAGACAGACAGATAGATAGATAGATAGATAGATAGATAGATAGATAGATAGATAGATAATAAGTTTATTTTATATAGCGCCTTTCTGCAAACTCAAGGTCCCTTTACATTATGAAAATAGATAAACATGACAGCAGACAAAGAACAAAAGGAAATAAACAGGAAATCCGTGGCTTTGAACCCATTATCCATGGAATAAACAGACTCATAAATATAAAAAAGTATAAATAACAGTATAAACAACAAACTGTTTATACTGTTAGCCCTGAAACCGAACGCACCCTGCAGGGCTCCAGGCACTTCACACAGAGGAGCTCGTTATGATCATATCTACAGTTATTATTTAATCACTAGCATTAATGTGTAGTTAAATTTGTTGTACTGTAAGTTTCCTAATCTGAATGATATCTAAATCTCTCTATTTTACTCAGTGAGCTGAGCGGATAAACCTGAAATCCTGACACTAAAGTCTAAATCTAACGCGCTAACTTTAATGATGTATTTCACATAAAGGTGTAAAGAGCAGTGTGCAACTCTGAGTGAGAAGTTAAAAAGTGATATTTACCTCTTAAAAGCGCCTTTAAACTCTACACAAACATCGCTAATATCACTCGCGTTTCCGGCAACAACACGGTTGCTAAGGTTACAGCATTGTTGAGGGGGGCGGGGCTGTTTCTGTGATTGACAGGCGCCTGACTCCGCCCGCGGAAGGTTTCATTTAGTCGCGCGCGCGCGTTACATTAGGTGTAGTGTTGATCTGTCAGGCGGTGAAGCCGAGCGGCTGGTGACGGCGCTGCTCCGGGATTATTTATGAGCTTTTGACTCGAGTTACGCGTTGAGTGACAGATGAAGATGTCTGCTTCAGAGCTGGGGGACTTTTCCGCTCTTTAATCTCGTCTGGAGTGAGTTAGAGGAGTTTATTTCTGGGGGAAGCGTCGCTGCTGCTGCTGNGCTGCTGCTGCTGTGCTC
>CM074960.1:21952692-21967692 GCA_037577455.1 Pangasius macronema
TGATCTACACTTCTATTCTCCAGTTTTCACTCATGGTGTAGATGATCTCTAATGCTCATCACGTTCTTGTGGTAGTTCCTGAGTTTGCAGAACATTACGGTGGGGAACCACGCGTACGAGAAGAACGGTCACCTCTACACTCCTCTGCTCATCTGCCAGCAGTTCTACCACAACGGCAGCATCTCCCCGGGCAACGAGACCTTCGAGATCGACGCCAAGGTGGAGAAAGGTAACGCTGAAGCAGTGTGTAGCATCCACCGAGTCGCTGATTACTTTCCAGTGACCGCGTCACATGGAGTGTGTTGTTCCTAACATGCATCACGATCACTGTTTCATGTGACTCATGCAGAACAGGAGTTTTTCCAGCATTACGTTATTTAAGTCGAGTCATTTCCTGTGTTTCCTGCAGCTCATCGCCTCGACTTTAGCGACTTTATATTCACGATTCTTGATCTAAATCTTGAGAATTTTGATGGTTTCATTCCCAGAGTGCATCGAGATTTATCCTGCCCAGCCGTTCTCCACTGCGGAAGACGCGCACCTGTCCAACTTCACGCTGCAGTTCAAACGGTAACCGGGTTTAATAATAATAATAATAATAATAATAATAATAATAATAATAATCCTGACAGCTATGAAGCTTAGAAGCTGACAGAAGTATTACAATTGTATATATTTGAATTATAAACATCACATTAAATAAATGTTATTTGCGTGTTTTTCTCCGTCTGTTGATTTTCCCTGGTTGGTGTTTCAGGTTGCTGGAGGTGAACGTGTACTTCACTCTGAAGGCCATCAACCTGCAGACGGTGCAGCACCACGAGCTTCCTGACTGCTATGACTTCAGCATCATGGTGCGTCTGCGTGACCCGTCAGCTCCACAGATTCCCTCCACAGATTCCCTCCTCTGCTTTTATTTCGATTAAACCCACAAACTAACACACACTCCTCCCTGTCCCTCCATACTTCCTCCTTTTTCTGGTCTATTTGTAGGAACGACAATGAATGTGAAAATTCCGTCACTATAAATACACCGAACACTTCCTCATTCCATTAGCTAATATTCCTTCCTGATTATAATCCGAACAGAAAAGCGTTAAAGCTCCTCTTCTTCTTCTTCTTCTTCTTCTTCTTCTTCTTCTTCTTCATCTCGTCATCCCGTTTCTCCTGTTTTGATTTATTTTGGACGCAGATCACCTTCGACAACCGCGCCCACAGCGGCCGGATCAGGGTGGACCTGGACAATGACGTGGACATCAACGAGTGCCGAGACTGGAAAGTCACGGGAGCATGTGAGTGTCGTATCCCATGATTCCACTGTTCACAGGTCATAACTTCTTCCTAAACACCGCCCACACACACTCGCCCGTTCCGCAGTGTGTTCCTCATCTCTACAAGTCAGCCTCTGCCTTAATGTTTTTCAGTAACAGCAGCTGCAGGTCACACGTTCAGATCTGACACCGCGTTGGGGAAGATTAGCTCGCTAACAGTTGCGTAGGCGGAGCTGAAGATTTAAACAACTCTGTTTTTTACTTATTGAGCCTGTGGCATGTACACGAAGCTCCGCCCCCAGAACAGCACTTCATCTAGAATTAGCATGCTAACACGAGTGGTTATTATTATTATTATTATTATTATTATTATTAGCAACAAATGTCATGACATCACTTTCACATGCACTTGGAAAGTTATAACACAATAAGCTTGCAAATGTCTCTCAACATTTCTTTTCGAAAGCACAGAATGAGAATTATCGTTGATTTCAGACCGAAATGGGGGCGGAGCTTTCTCAGACACGTACTACACTGGTGCTTTAAAGCCATGGCTTTAAACTGTTATTTTTTAAATCACGTTCGATGTGTTTTTCCACGTTGTCTTTACTAGTAAGAAATAAAGAAAATTGACTGATGATAAAGCTGTAACAGAGGAGTTCACGCTTCAAAGCACTGATTAATGAAGAAAGTGTTGAGGCTGGTAAGTTGCTGAGGTATAAGAGGAATAAAACACTCGGAGATGTGACTTTAGAGGAAAATACACACTGATCCGTGTCACACTGGACGGGAGAGGGTGCTCATTACTCCTCTCACTCTCTGTTCGTTCTTCCCCCAGCTCCTAAGAACATCTACTACACGGTGCTGTTCGACGTGGTGATCATCCTCACGTGCCTGGCGTCTCTGGTCCTCTGCACGCGCTCAGTGAGCACCGGAGTTCAGCTGCAGCTTGTGAGTGCGAAAGAAACAAACCTGCTTTAACTGTAGTTCACTAAAGAGCAGGCGATGAGCCGAATTTATCAATACATCAATATGTGTTCATTTTTTTTACATAAATTTGCATACATATTTAAAAAACAAAACATCCTTGATATTAGAATCAGAGTGCATATTTTAATGTGATTATTTTCTAATGGCAGTCTAACAGAGTGAGTGTTTGATGTATTGCAGTAAATCCCAGTCGCTGCTGTGGGGTTGGGTTTGTTTATTTGACGTTGTGGTGTAGAATAAAAGCTCCGATTCTGGGGAAGTTCCTCCGTGACGTGCTTCAGCATGCGGGCTGAGCTCTGCGGACTGAGCCGAGTTACTCTGAGGAAGCGTTTTTAATCATGATGATGAAGTGTGATTATAGCCGAACGGTCCGAGTCAGAATGACGCTTGGTGTGACTCGTACAGCGTGATGTGAGCTTTTTATCGCTGTGTGACGAGACGCAACTGAACAACACTGTCATGATTAACACACATTCACCAAGTTCCTCATTTATTTCCTTTTTATTACTAGTGTGTGTGAGATGACGTGCGCCGAACACTGTTTATAGAACATAATAAACTCGAAAAATTTGAAAATCTTCAGCAGTAAAAGATGAGACGAGATCTATACACACACTACACGGGTTAAATATTTCACACAGCCGAGCCTTTTACTGCTTCTTCTAGTTAAATATTTTTAACTGAGGGTTAAGGGTTCATCTCTCTCTCTCTCTCTCTCTCTCTCTCTGTGTGTGTGTGTGTGTGTGTGTGTGTGTGTGTGTGTGATTTCCTGCTTACAGGAGTACACCACCTTCTTCCTGAAGCACTATGGGAAGCGAGTGTGTTGGTCCGACCGGATGGAGTTCATTAACGGCTGGTACATCCTCATCGTCATTAGCGACGTCCTCACCATCACCGGCTCGCTGCTCAAAATCGCCATCCAGCTCAAGGTCCAATACACGCACACACGTGCACACACACACACACCTCTGCAGATGGAATTGTGTTGTGTCAAATAACTTGCGCTAAAATAACTCGATTGCAACATACTGACCTGGCAGGCTCTCACGAGTTATGACATCTGCAGCATCCTCCTGGGCACGGGCACCATGCTCGTGTGGATCGGCGTGCTGCGCTACATGGGCTACTTCAAGAAGTACAACGTAAGTCTGTGTGGAGTTCCAGACTTTCTGGAAAGCAGGCCAAGATAAAGTGTGAAACTGTAGGCAGTGGTGGACTTCTCACCACCCATCTTCTCCCCCCGCAGATCCTGATCATCACGCTGAGAGTGGCGTTCCCCAACGTGATCCGGTTCTGCTGCTGCGCCGCCATGATCTACCTCGGCTACTGCTTCTGCGGCTGGATCGTACTCGGACCCTACCACGAGAAGGCGAGTACTAACCGTCGTGGTCAGTTAGCAGGTTAAAAGGATTTTGTGGCTTATTGTGATTCTTTCAGGACTGTGTGGAGATAAATGCGCCGTCTTTTCAGATCAGAGCTGAATATCAGAAAACAGAGTCTTAATGCGAAACTGACCGAGGCAGAAGACTCCACTATGACACACAAAACTGATATCAGTGCAGGGTGCTTTGGAGTGTGTGTGTGTGTGTGTGTGTGTGTGTGTGTGTGTGTGTGTGTGTGTGTGTGTGTGTATATACTCACCGTACAGTAAAGATGCACAGATTGGATCTGACCTGTGAAGGAGATAAACACTCCTCCAGTCTGAAGCGAAACCATCAGTTTGCATTGCAGTAATATTCACGTGTGTGTCTTATTTCTCATAACGATTCTTTCTTGCAGTTCCGAACCCTGAACACGGTGTCCGAGTGTCTGTTCTCCCTGATTAACGGAGACGACATGTTCGCCACCTTTAAGAACATGCAGCAGAAGAGTTACCTGGTGTGGCTGTTCAGTCGTGGCTACCTGTACACCTTCGTCTCGCTCTTCATCTACATGGTGCTCAGCCTCTTCATCACCCTGATCACCGACACCTACGAGACCATCAAGGTAACAAACCGCCCCGGGGAAGGTCACGGGGAGGGTCACGGGGAGGGTCACGGGGAAGGTCACGGGGAGGGTCACGGGAAGGTCACGGGGGAGGTCACGGGGTCGTCCCGGGGTCGTGCTGGGGAGCAGAGTGGTGGAAAAGGAGGAGAAATAAAAACCCGCGAGCACATCTGAGGGGTTTGGAGTTTGTAGTAAAGATGTGCTTTGTGTTTAATGTGCGCGTGGAACGTAGCTGATATTTTACTAGAACCTTCTGGAAGTCGACTCTTGTGATGAGATGGGATTTTTGTTTTTTTTTGGGTTTCCAGCATCAGCAGCTGGACGGAAATCCCGTGTCTGAGCTCCAGGCCTTCATATCGGAGTGTAAAGACCATCCGAACTCGGGCTGTTACCGTGTGGAGGAGCGATCCTCTCCCTGCCTCTTCTGCTGCACCCGCAGGTGAGCTCTTACCTGAGCGCTGAGAGGAGACGAGCGGAGAGCTTTCTCTCTACAGCTTTTGTTTTAAAGCTTACTCGTGTGCTTTCTATTATTTAATCATTGGGTCTGTCCATGTGGCACTGAAGAAAGCAGGACCTCCATTTTAAAAAAATGATTGAATTACTGAAGAACTGAACGAGCCCCTGAAGGACGGACGAGACTGACAGCATAATAATAAAAAAGAATAAATTAAGGTTTTATTCAGTAAATCGTCCGTCATTTCCAAACCAGCACGTTTTCCCATAAAATGAACACGAGACGAGTTCAGACTGTAACTAAAGCGTTTCCTGTTTCCTGTTTCAGGCCCAGCGACCTGCACGAGAGACTGGAGTGTTAAACACGCGCCGGTGACGTCCATCGTTACGGTTTAATCTGATTACATCTGTAATGTAAACGCAGACAGGCTGTGCAGGAGCGCTGGCAGTGTCCCCACTCGCTGTCCTCCTGCAGGTCAGACGGCGTTACAGCACTCGCACTCGCACTCGCACTCACACTCACACTCAGCTGGGAATTCATTCAGCGAAATAAAGCACAAAACTATAAATACATTTTTCTTATGTCATAAATGAAGCTTGTTTTCTGCCACGCAGTCTCATTTATACACTTGATGCTTGTTTTTTTTGAATTTCCTCCTAAAGATTTCTTGCTATAAATAAACTAAAATGACGGATTCCTGAAGTCCGCAGTGTTCACGCGCTACCTGTGAAGGACAGAAAGCGCTCTGGTGTTTTTAACTGAAGCTGAAAACTGTTTTAACGGCACGACCGCTCACCTGAGACACCATCATCACCATCATCACCATCATCACCATACACGTAACATACCCACTGCTGCTACTAACACGCTAGTAAAGCTCGTTATTCAAAGGAACATTATTAAACACCACATGACCAGTGCACTGGAATAATAACTCCGCCCACTCTGACGGAAAAACCCCTGTGAAATGAGAAAGTGAAAATAAAAACAACAGGCACGGTACACGCGGGAAATCGCAGGTCTAAAATCTGCGTGTGTAAATTTCACGTGAAGTTTGTGACGTTTCTGTAAAAGTGCCGCAGCGTGGATTTACTCTCCTGAGGGGGAATGGCATTAAATCCTGTTTCCTTCATGAAATAAAGAAAAGACTTTCATAACAATCTCTTCTGTGGTTCTTTCTCCAACAGACTTCAGTCAAATCCACTTTTTCATTCTGTGATCCAAAGCGTGTGGAAATTTACCCATATTTATTTACACTCAGCTGGATTTGCATAAATGAGTGTAAATGGGGGGAAAAAACCTTTTCTGGTAGAGATTAATAGTGATGTGTTTTAAGGTTGTACTTTACACACGAGCTTTTAAAATCATTCATACTGCGTAAGGGATAGAAGGTGAAGTCGTTAAGGGGCTCGTTAAGGGGCTCGTTAAGGGGCTCGTTAAGCTCGTACAGTATCTTTAATTGACCGTAATTAAAATAAGTCTGTATGATGTATAAAAAATAGACATCAAAGTTATATCATCAGGACAGAGGAGTTTCTCATTAACTAACTAACTAAATAAAATGACCAGCTGTGTGGAGTTTTTGTCTAATTGACTCCCAGAGACAGAAGAAAGCGGCTGGTGAAGGATCGACTGTTTATAGCTGCTGTAACGTAAGCGAGATCAGGAACTAGCCTGTATCATGGATGTTCTACAACATGTCATGTAACTATAAACGGATAAATTGGACATTATGTGTGCCTGGTGTCTGAGGCCTGTCCTGGGTTAAGTGGGACTGACCTTGTGTTTTCATGCTGAAGGTCAGGGTGCGTGCGGCGTTTGGCCCACAGGGGGCAGTGCAGGCGTCCGTCTCGGCCCCTGAGGATCCTGCGCTGCAGACACGCCGAGGGAACTGAACGCTTCGTCCTGCGCTCGCGACTTCAGTGCACATCATAAATGTTCACAGCACCGCAACGCCCACGTCAGAATAAACGCTCGCGGCGGCCATTTTAGAGTTTACGAGAATGCTGAGTGAAGCGCAGAGTAAATCCTGAATCCTCAGTGTGATAGGAGTCGTTTTATTTTATATACCATGTGGAAATACTAGACAAATAATCCAGGTAAAGCATAACACATTATAGTGTGTGTGTGTGTGTGTGTGTGTGTGTGTGTGTGTGTGTGTGTGTGAGTGTGTGTCTCTCAAAGTAAAACCCTGCCCACTTTGGCCTAATTTCTCTCTCTCTCTCTCTCTCTCTCTCTCTCTCTCTCTCTCTCTCTCTCTCTCTCTGTGTGTGGTGTGTGTGTGTGTGAGTGTGTGTGTGTGTGTGTGTGTGTGTGTGTGTGAATGATGGTACACTCTTGACCTAGTAAAAGCAATCTGTGGACTGAGACAATCTCTCGTGACACATTTTTCACTCGTCCAGACACACACAGGAGGAAAGCATGTCCTAGTTTTTTTTTTAAAGTTGTTTTAAATTTTTTTTTTTTTAAGGACAACTAATCCACTTTCTGTGAGGACTGTTTCCATGACAACATTCAGGAAGCAGGAAGGTGACACTTTGCCCTGACTTGTGCAGACGGACAGGACGAGTGTGAGGTCTGAGATGTTAATACAGGATTACTGTGTGCTGGTTTAAGGTGGATTGAACTGAAAGCCCAAAAAGACAGTGATACATTATCCCACTGTGTGTGTGTGTGTGTGTGTGTGTGTGTGTGTGTGTGTGTGTGTGTGTGTGTGTTAAACACGTCCTCAGCTCTATTAGGTAAACAGACATAATTGAGTATTCTCAATGTCACACTACAGGATGAATCCTTCTCTCCAGAGACAGGTGTGTGTTAACGAGAGTTTCACACACACACACATACGCTTCATGTACATTATAGCTGTCTTGTACATGCTGATTAGTCAGAAAGTGTTTCTATAAACATGTATGGAAGGAGTCTCCAGTTTCAGTGCTTTGTAACAGTTAGAGGTAAAGCTGCAACTTTACATACCTGTAATTTTACACGTTTACACTTCGACAAGCAGCGTTTTTTTTTGTCTTCAAGAGAAAGAAAAAAGAGAGGGTGGTGAGGGAACGAGTGCTTATATTCGGATTAAAGGAAGATTGATTGATGATGAAAGATGCAACAATTTAAACATTACTAAAAATAAAAAATAACTAAAAAACAATCGTACCTTCCTTAACTCGCTCATTCAGCGTGATCGGGCTGCCACTAGGGGGCGCTCGCACTCGAGTAGGCTGAAGCCGGGTTTACGCCGTATGCGATTTTCAGCCTGAAGCGTAAAGCCATTGTTCGATCGTGAGTGGAGATGATATGAGCAGCTTGAACAAAACCAGCTGACGTCAGTTCTGGCACGGTGAGGACGTTTTTTATTAAAATCTCGCCGCTGCGTCGCTTGTTTAATAATCCACCAATAGGAGGACGGTATACTCACAGGACAGCTCCAAATATGGTAGTGTAGATGCGATGGATGAAACTGGGCAGAAAAAAATCTGCTTTTTACCTGAAGTTCACTTTGTAAAGCGTTTCTGATTCTCTGAGGAACTGATTTTCTGGGGCATGGTCACTGTCTTTAAGCACAGGTCTATCGACAGCGAATCTTCATCGCAATCACGCGGTCCGTTACGGAATTCGGACGAGAATTGATTTTGTACAGTGTGATGAGTAACGATCAGCCTACAGCCAGGACGCTTCCTCACACTGACACCGTGTCCTCGTTTCCTCGCCGAGCGTCCGAGCGGCCGTGTCTCCGATAACGACCGTATTTACAGCACCTAATCTTATACGCTTTAAAACCTGGCTAATGGCTAATGTAACACACCTTTAAAAAGCTTTAGTGAAAAATCAATCCCAAACAGAGAGCCGGGGGACATGAAAGATGTTTCTCAAGTCAGATGAGGTTTATTGTTGATGGAGAAGGAAAGGAGAAAAGAGAAATAATGGCTGTAAAGTGCAGTCAATTACAGGAGAATGGAGGAATGATGGATTACAGCTTCATCGACAGGGTTGCCAGGTTTCAGCAGAATTCCCATCACTACTACATCTCAATAACTCCCCAAAACGACCTGAGACGAGCCCAAAAGATTCAAGTTTTATTTAAGATACAAGCTTTATTAGTTTCACTGTGGTGCACGCGCATTTCTCATGTACAGTATCCGCAGTATCGTTGCCAGACGCAGCTGTTATCCAGCCCTTGCAGTCTGTGTGCTGTAGATACACTTCCTGCACTGACGCTTTCCCTCCGTGTGTCACAGCCTTTTCTTTTTGGAAATTAGATTCGATTTCATTCTGATTATTTGCTCTAAAACAAGATCTTGGCGGACAAAACTAGCTCAGTTTGGTGTAAAAATCGCCACTCGGTAAATGTGATCTGTAGTTTATTCTGAAGCTTATTTTGAATTGTACATTTTTAAATGTCAGATTCTTCCACTCAACCTCCACACAGTACTCTGTTCATCTGCATGAAGTATAGTACGAAGTATATTGTTCGTGAAAGTCAATTCAATCTTAAATGAAGGTAAATTAAACATCTACAAAACATCTCCAGCCTTATGATTACTCCAGACCTTTCTAAACTAATGTTCTACTTCCTCATTTCACTCTTCTGTCTCCGTCTTTGTGTTTCAGCTTCAGCTGTATATTACACATTCACCTCCGCGCTACAAGAGGTATAAATACACCAAGTGAAACTGAAATGTGATCAGACGCTCTCACACACGGCCTGGTGTTTATCCTGTGTCTAAATCCACACCCTCTTCACTGTAAAGCGCTGCTGCTGCTTCAGCAGAGTAAAGGAGCAAAATCCACCTCATAAACGTCTCGGCTAATCAAACATCTGACGCAAACGAGAACATTTCACAGGCTTTGTAATTAAATTCCTGCTGAGATCCGCGCTGCTCATTTCCTGAGCGTGATAAAATGCTTCATTTAATTCTCTTAGAGGACAGAAGTGGAGAAAGTTCAGTAAAATGTAAAGTGGGAAAATCCAGGAGTGAAGAAATCGGCTTGATTGGGACACGGCGATGTTTTATCATCTTTCCCCACAGTCAGGTTCTCGCTCGCGTCCTGAGGAGCCGCTCACAGCCATGAAACACGACAGCCTTGTTCGTGACTTGAGTAGTGTTTATTGAGACACTCTTAAACTTTAAAATCTTTCATCACTACACACACACACACACACACACACACACACAGCTGAGAAACATAGCCCTTATTAAACAGAGTAAATAGACAAGAACAAAAATCTTTCGACGTTATCACACTAACAGAGGACAAAAACCTGTAATATTTATCTATTATTTATTGAATTATTTATTTCTATATCTAATGTTTTTTGCTTTATGATGTCACTGATCGTGAATGTTTGGTTATCAGTAGCTCTCTTTCGGTCTGGTGATTTTTTTTTTAAAATCACTTTTATGTTTTTTTTTTAAGTCATTTTTCTTATATCGGCTTCGACTGGAAAGATGAGGAAAGTGGAGAGCTCGCTCCTGTATCGCATCTTATATTATACAAAAATTCAGAATGATTTATATCTCATAATGATTTATGAGAACCACCACTGAGTCCTGTGGTTAGTGGCCCAACAAAATGTGTTACAGTGTGTTACTGTGCATTTATTTATATATATTTTGTGTATTTGTATATTTTATATTCTATTAAAATGAGACACTGAATCTCAGATCGCAGGAGCGTGCGCACTCTCTGGGTTCTACAGTGCAGAGTTGGAAAATGTGGTGGAAAGATAATAATCACCGTAAAAGTAAGGATCACAGCAAGTCACAGTGTGTGTGTGTGTGTGTGTGTGTGTGTGTGTGTGTGATAAAATGAACAAACTTGTGATAAAAGACTGAGACTCAGTGGGAAAACTGAAATGTCTTTAAATCCATCTTTAAAATCTGTTGACTATCACAACGGCCTGGTACACACACACACACACACACACACACACACACACACACACACACACACACACACACACACCTTCCTGAAAATCTACTTTGTCACAGATTCAGGATTTATTGTTCCCATCTAAGCAGTTCTTATACTCCAGTTGTGCAGCTGAAGTGTGTAGCGAGTGTGTAGCGCTGACTCCCGTAACGTCACACTCTATTTCCTCCCAGCAGATTTTCCTTCCTCACCTCCCCTCCGTCTTTATCACGAGGGATCGAATCAAAATGGCGGAAACCCGAAATGCTGACGCCGCTAGGTCCCGGCGTGCGGCGGAGGGAAAGGGAGGTGTAAAGGTTCGCCGATGTTCACCACCAGCTCTTCAGGCTTCACGCCGCCCGAGCAGCCAGAGTGATTATGGGTAGCGTAGTTTGTCTCCAGAAGCCGTGGGAGTTCGCTCAGCTCTCCGCCGCCGCCGCCGCCGCCGGCCGTGATGCAGCTCACGTCGCTCTTGCTCCTGCGGTTCGCCGAACGAGGCCCGAACACCCACTCTGATGGCGGAAACAGTCAGTGTTAGAATGTGCACCGTATCAAAACGATGTCACGTGACACATCACACCGCGGAGCTGCTGAGCTCTGGACTCTGATTGGTCAGATTAAAAACCTTTACTTAACATAGAAAACATATAGGTGTGTATACAGTAAAGCTTTCTGTAAGGAGATGTTTATTTTACACTTATGGAAGGAGTCTCCAGTGTCAGCACTTTGTACCAGTCAAGGCTGTAAATGGAAATGTTTAAATTAATATGACATGTAATTATAAATGGATAAAACATGACGTGTTGTTATTTAATCAATATTAGACTGCTGTGGTGTAAGAGGAATAAAACACAACAAAATGTTGTCGAACAAGTCCAAGAACCTTGTTCATATACGCATTAATATACACCAGCTGCTGTTATAGAGAATTAATCAACACCTTCTGACCAATCAGAGTCCAGAACTCAGCAGCGCCGTGCTGTAAACTTCCTTTAACTAGCGAACCGCGACCTTCCGCATTAATACACGACGAGTATTAATTTATTATGGATTATCGTTTGGTGGTTAAATAACGAACACCTGCATTAACCAAGCGATAACTCTGTGGAACCTTTGTTGGTTTTTCCGTCGGTGGCTCTGTGGTGAGCTTCTCCACTGGCACATGGCAGATTTTTGCATTCTTGGTCAATGCAAAACACCATGTGAGCGCAGCGGTGGCGAGGCGGGCTGGGCTCTGTGCTAATGACCGGAAAGTTGTAAATTCAAATCCCAGGAATGCCAGAGAGTCATTTCTTCAAAACACTATAACAATAATAATAATAATAATAATAATAATAATAATAATAATAATGGAGCTGCAAGCAGCAGTTAAGGGCTCAGTCACAGTGACGGAGGAAGACCAGGAGCCCCTATCATTCTCAAGGTGATATACTACATTTGATTGCATTATGTCAAGCCATTGCTTAGATATGACCTCACTTCCTGTTTTCAGTAGCCCTCCCACATTGCAAATGAACTCGAAGCTCGTTTGTTAACGTTAGGCCATATGTGCCAAGTTTGGTGTCAAATCTGTAAAAGTGTTGCTGTGACACGTCCTCACTTCCTGTTTGGTGACTTCACCATCGAATTCGTTTGTGCGGTATGTATATCGCAAGTCCAAGAAACGAGCTCTGTTCGGGGTTGTTCTCATGAAGCTGTGACGATCGGACAGAATTTGGAGGAGAAGAAGCAAGAAATGTTTATGAGAAAATTCAAAATGGCGGAAAATCCAATATGAACATCATGATGTGTGGAAAGGTTCGACGTGTTGGTGAGAACTGCGGTGTACAGATGGCCAATTTCATAAAACGCATATAAAGCATTCTGTGAGCTGTCATACACTCCCATGTTAAAGAAGAAGAAGAAGAAGAAGAAGGAGGAGGAGGAGGAGGAGGAGGAAGCGGACGATGAAGACATTCTTAAACACAAACACTGAGCTGTTTAATAAAGCACTTGTCTTGTGTTTATCAGTAGAGTGCAAACTGTTATAAAATATATATTTTTAAATCCTCTACGTGTTTAAAGCTTCTGAAGGCAGTTATGGCTGTAAAAGATTAGTGACTGGTACATTTGGCTGAAGAAAGTTAATGGTGTCACTGAACTCATTGAACACTCGAGCAGAACCGGAGAAGCTGCTTGTGAAAAGCTGAGAACATTCATCACGCTCGCTGCTGCAGCCCCGTTTCATCTGTTCACATCTTCATCTTTTACTCAAGCCTCGTTTTTAATGGACAGATTCGTGCAGTGACGCTGTCCTTCCGCAGGTTCCGCGACGAGCAGCGCCGTAGATCTGTTGTTGTTGTTTGTAGAGGCAGCCTGCGGTGTCCTTACCGAGTCTGAACGTGATGAAGTGATGGAACATTTTTCATCGTTGAAGCTTGTCATTTTTAGTGACCCTCACTATCTAAGCGCTCTGCTTTCCGGGAACACGGCCAAACCCCAGTCCCTCCGGAGCTCCGGGCAGGACTGGCGCGTGGCTCAGGATGGAGTGTATCCTAACTGCAGCGCACACACACCTTCTCCACAGCCGTCTCTTTATCACTTAGGCATCAAAACAGCATTAGAGTAAACATCAGCACATACCTCTTTACTTAGCTGCTCATTTTATACACAGGCATCATGCATAATGTAACTGCTTAAATTAATCCTGCGCTCTGATTGGTCAGGAGGTGTTGATTAGTTCTCTATTGCAGCAGCTCTGACAGTAGCGCAGGTTTATATTAACGCGCTCGCTCTGATGCGTTATCGTTTCTATAGCAACAGCTTTATGGGACGTGTACAGCGGACGCTCCACTGATGAACTGGTTTAAGAAAATGTGTGTAATCACTGATATGGTGAAGTTTTCTTTATGTAACGTATGGAAGGAGTCTCCAGTGTCAGCGCTTTGGAACAGGTGAAGCTGTAACTGTAAGTTATCTGTTATCTTCAGGACAGAGGCGTTCACGCTTCTTTGCGGTTTCTTGGTAACACGACAAGTTTTAATGTCATGATGCCAGCGAGTGTGTCGCAGGTGTACCTATAATCCACAGACGATACACACTGCTGCAGTGTCTCTCTCTCTCTCTCTCTCTCTCACACACACACACACACACACTGAACTACGCAAGGGAAATACATCATCTGCAGAACACGCAGAAGGTCCAGGACTCAAGTGGTCTCTCTTCTCTTTTTTCTTTTTTACAATCCATAAGACAAAGTGCTGCAGGCTGCAGTAAACTCCCACAGCACAAAGCTGGACCGTGTGTGTGTGTGTGTGTGTGTGTGTGTGTGTGTGTGTGTGTGTGTGCTGCAAATCCAAAAAGGAGGAGCATATTTCAACTATGATATATTTGGATCACATCAATGCTAAAATTGATCATACCACTCATCGAAAGTGTATCTAAACCTGGGATTCTGGGATTCTGATCAGAGTTCTGCAAAAAATATCGTAAAATATCGTAAAATATCGTAAAATATCGTAATTATACATTTTACTGTGATACTGAACACATCAGTGATGCTACAAAATCAACACAATCACGTGAATATGTGAAGCTGAATCAATGTACTGAGGAAAAGGAGGGAAATTATTGGTACAAACTACTACTGCTAATAATAATAATAATGAAGAAGAAGAAGAAGAAGAAGAAGAAGAAGAAGTTGTATAACTGTAATGTTGCCCAGCATGAAAACTGTCTTGGAACAAAAAAAAATTAAGAGACAAACAGAGTGTGAGACAAACAGACAGGGAAACAAAGAGAAACAGAAGGAGAGAGAGAGAGAGAGATGCTGGGAAAGAAAAAGAGAAAGAGAAACATATGGAGAGAGAGAGGGCGACAGAGAGACAGACAGAGAGACAGATAGACTTATAGACATAGACAAAGAGAGAGATAGACAGCTAGAGAAAGACAGACAGAGAGACAGAGAGAGAGAGAGACAGACAGACAGACAGACAGACAGAGAGACAGAGACAGACATATAGAGAGACAGACAGAGAGACAGACAGACACAGAGAGATGGAGAGAGACAGACAGAGAGACAGACAGACAGATAGACAGACAGATAAACACAGAGAGAGACAGACAGACAGACACAGAGAGAGAGACAGATAGACAGACACAGAGAGAGAGACAGACAGACAGATGGAGAGAGAGACAGATAGACAGAGAGAGAGAGAGACAGATAGACAGAGAGAGAGAGAGAGACAGACAGACAGACGGAGAGAGACTCACCCACAAACTCGTGCAGCAGGTCTTTGACCAGATGTCCCACTATGGCGTAGGCCACCAGCACCACCACGAGCGCCGCCATCAGCAGGTACAGCACGGCTTTGGGCAGCGGAATGGGCTCCCGGTCGGGCGGCTCGC
>CM074960.1:21989689-22002189 GCA_037577455.1 Pangasius macronema
AGAAACACAATGGATGGTTGAATAAAGAAAGACATGCATGGGAGACCTGTGTGTACCTGTGTGTGTGTGTGTGTGTGTGTGTGTGTGTGTGTGTGTGTGTGTGTGTGTGTGTGTGTGTGTGTGTTCTGAAGAGAAAGAAAGAGATGATCAGTCGTTTGATCAAATAAAAAAAGAAAGAATTAAAGTGGTGATTCATCACCTTGTCAGTCTCCATGACATTTATCTGGCTCTTGTGCTCTTTGGCAGCTCTACACACACACACACACACACACACACACACACACACACACACACACACACACACACACACACATACAATCCATTCCTTTCACACTTTTAGCTGTCACTCTTCTTTTATTCTTGATCCCTTTTTTCTACCGCCCTCCTTCGTCCTCACACCTTCTCTTGCTTTATTGTCTGAAAGGCGATTTCTCACACACACACACACACACACACACACACACACACACACACACACACACACACAGTGCTTTGAAACCTGATACATTTTCTTTCAAATCCCCCACAATTTCCTTTACCATTAGCTTTCCTTCACACAGGGCAGCTGACTGGACTCCGTTCTGTAACTCTGGCTGATTAGCATCTCTAAAGAATAACACACTTCAGGCTACGCTGTAATAGTAAAATAATCCAGAAATTAAATAAAGGATTAGTGTCCCATAACAGCCTGGGCTGTAGTGCTTTATTCCTCTTATATGACAGCAAATTCCCTGTGACTACTGAACAATGGATCACAGCTTTTATCCACTTATAGTTACCTATAATGTTGTGGAATATCGGTGAAAGAAGTTAGTTCCTGTTCTCACTTACGCTATAGCAGCTATAAACATCCGTTACCTCCCCAGCCTCTCTTTATTCTCTCTCTCTCTTTATAAGCTTGGCGTGTTACATCATGATATAAAAAGCGCTGACACTGGAGACTCCTTCCATACACGTCCCTGTGAAGGAGCTGTTGCTATAGAAACGATAACGTATTAGAACAAGCGCGTTCTCCTCTTCAGGAGAAAGTGATCATCACGTGTCAAGTCTTAACGTCAGATATCAAAGTTAAGAGTTCGTAGAAGAGGAGTGAGATCGTTCCTCCAGCCGTGAGCGATGGTGGTGTGGTGATAGAAACCGGCTGCAGTCGTCTACTGCAAGGTTAAAGATTTCCACTGAATCAGCAGGAAGTTGTGCAGGAAGTAATTGCTCCAGTGATGTCCTCCTCCATCCTCTCTATCTCTCCTCCATCATCTTATCATACATCTCCCTCACGGAGAGCGACCTTTACCTGAAACACACATTTTCATATTGGACTGATGACTCTAGAGGACGTGGCAGTAACTCTTTGTCGTCATATCTCGTGAGCAAATAAGTAAGCGAGCAACGCTCATTCGTTCAGAAGGAAGGAAGGAAGGGAGGAAGACAGCAATTCGCCAACAGTAAAAATTTTATTTATTAATTGAAATAGAATTTTTTAATGAAAATATGTAATAAATGTCATATTTACTATAGTACCAGTATAAAATGTGATATTACTCGAATTCAGTGTGATATTTACTCCGTTATATTTACTTACGACTGTAAGAGTAGCTTTAGTAGCTTTAGTGCTTACGATGAATAAAATGAATAAAACAGAAAACGTCAGAAAACATAAAGTTCCTCGAAGTGGAGACTGACAATGTCTCGCGACTGTGACCTCTGAGGAAGGTAGTCACAATGTATTTGTAGAGGAATGTGGGAGAAAACTTCACAACATCGGTGACTGCACACGTTTTTAAATCTGCTTGTGATGAGCGTCCAGCAGTTCATAAATGTTTTTAGTAAAATCTACAGAATCCATTTTAGACCAAAGACGGTGTGACTGAGGACATTTTATTAGGAATTCAAACTCTGAGTTGTAAACGTGTTACTCTTATTATTCAAATGGGATTTTTTTTCACTTATGATCATTTCATTGTAAATGATTCTAAATGTCTCTCTGAGTGATGAATCAAATGAACCGATTCACTCATTTAAAAAGAATCATGAAGCCCAGCGCGAGTCATTCCTGAGTATCTGAGGTCAGTGCGCCATCTAGTGGCTGTTAGACGCAATCAGGGCTCTTCTCCACACCTAATGCGAAATATTAGGGTTATACAGTGTACATTCCTGGGCTAAAGATTGAGCCAAGCCCACATTAGCAAAATATTAAGCTTTTAATGGTCTTAGCAACAAATCATTGGTCAGGAAATTAGCAAGAATTAAACAATGACTGTAGATCTGTCACAGTACACACTGATCTCCTTACTCCGTACACTAAACTCAACTCAACTCAACTCAACTCAACTCAACTAAACTAAACTAAACTAAACTAAACTCAACTCAACTCAACTCAACTCAACTCAACTCAACTCAACTCAACTCGTTATCAGGCCCTCGGTGAGCTGCATCAGGTGGCAGATAACCAAATAATCACTAATCCTTTAAGAAAAAAACATCCCAGACGATATTTTTGGAAAATTTTGTACAACCAGACACGTGTTAGTTAGAATTTTAGTTTAAATCAAACATTTTAATCATTATAATGATTTTGCGTACAGGAAGTGAAGTGAAGTGAAGTGACTTTGTGGCTCAGTGTGGTGACCCATACTCGGAATTTGTGCTCTGCATTTAACCCATCCAAGTGCACACACACACAGTAGTGAACACANAGACTCGAACCCACCACCTTCAGGTTCACCTTCAGGTTACAAGTCCAACTTTCAGACCATTAGGCCACGACTGCCCCAAGACTATAGAAGTGAATTCCCCTGTTTCTAGCTTCCCCTCCAAACAAACAGTTCACTGCAGTGAAAGGAAGCCAGCGAGTGGAGGCTCAGGAGCTCTCAGGAGTGCATCTGCTTCATTCCTGCTCATTTCCTGACCAGTGATTTGTTGTTAAGAACATTAAAAGCTTCATATTTGCCCATTTTGGACTCCTTTTTTCCCCCAGGAGTGTATACATCCTGAAATGGATCATTTTCATTGACATGCTCGTTACCTGTAATCACACTGCATGCCCTTTTATGATTGTGATAAAGCACTTGCTAATTTAACACGTTTCTTCCTGCCACGTGTCGTCTCCATAAGCTAACAGCACGTATCTTACGTCTAACATCTCTCCCCAGACATTACATTTATCTCATTCAGAATGAGCAGTACTGGCAGAACGTGAGCTGCAGCTTTATTAGGTTGAAACTCCTAATGCTAGTCGTCCCTGATCACTGACCGTTGTAACAGCACTCAAAAAAGCAACCTGAAAGAAACGCTCAGGAAAAGGAAAACAAACAAAACACAACATTAAATGGAATTATAAATACATAAACACAACTGAGCAATGTACAGTGGGAATTACTGGTGTGGCGTAGGAGGAATAAAACACCTGAGCACGTGCTGTCGTAGGAAAACAAACAGCTTCAGGGTGGTGATTAGTTTCCTGTAGCAGCACGACCTGCAGTGTTTTATTCCTCCCTTAACACAGCACGTTTCACTTTACAGTAAACACAACAGGCGTGCTGGTTTGGAACACAGCCAACACAGTCTACCTGTGAGCACGTGATCGCTGCTGACGCTTGGGGGCGGAGCCTGCGCTCATAGGGAACACAAAAGCACGAGCTTTCCTCTGAAACGGAACTGAAAGTGAAGTCTGAGGGGTTTAAGCAGAGAGAACCGAGTAATCGCCTCGAGGTGAGTGTGTTTCAGAGCTCTGCCCTGGATCTTTATACCATCAACACCTGAGATTGTCTCTGTTACTGATCTTAATGATGTGTTTGATCTTACTGATGATGTGTTTGTTGTTGTTGATGTGTTTGTTGTTGTTGATATATTTGTTGTTGTTGATGTGTTTGTGTGTCTCAGCTGTAATGGCCTGGGAAAAGAGCAGAGCTGGTAAACGGGATCAGGACAGATCCTATAAAGATGCTGCTGTCACTAATTTACCTGCAGACTTTAATAAGAGTGAGTCAGCATTCATTTTTATAAAGGTTTTAAACTCTGTTCTCTTATTTAACTCCGACACACACACTAACACTTACTCTATAGCCTGTAGCTCTCATAACATAAACATATACACGCTTAGTGTTCAGCTCTTAGTTTAGTGTTTTAACTTTTAGTTTAGTGTTTACAATCAACACTCTGTAGTGTTTATAGCACTCTGTAGTGTTTATAGCACTCTGTAGTGTTTATAGCACTCTGTAGTGTTTATAGCACTCTTTCAGTTTTACCATTTAATTCTTTTCTATGTCCTGTTTAATGTCTATAAACACAGTGCAAATCAACACTGTAGAGGAGAATTCCAAGCCGGAAATATGAGGTGTTTGTGTTGGGTAACCTGTTCTTTCACTCGCATGTCACACCCACCAGAAAATATAAATGAATGAATGAATGAATGAATGAATGAATGAATGGATAGGATAACTTCTAATTAAATACTGAATAATGAATCACTCCTAATGAATCAGAATGAATGGAATCACGACTCCCAGTGAATCAGAATGACTGAAAAAGTCCATCTTAATGAATCTAACTGAATCAGAGAATCACTCCTAGTTATTTAGAATGAATAAAGAATCACCTCTAATGAATCAGAGTGAATGAAGGAATCCCTCCTAATGAATCAGAGTGAATGAAGGAATCCCTCCTAATGAATAATCCGAATCCTCTGACCTTTACCTGTAGCTTCGCCTCAGAATCTGAGACTGCAGCAGCTAATTACGTCCCTGAGAGACGTTCTGGCGCAGCAGCCGGATGGTATCAGCCTGAACGAAGCTCGCAGGTCCTGTCCTCTTCTCTTCCACCCCGAACTGCTGAAGGATCACCCGTCTGTCCGGCACCTGCTCCTCTCCATGCCAGCGGTCGTGAGTCTGCAGGGGTTTGGTGCTCAAATACGCCTCTTTCCTGCTCTCAGAAAAGATAGCTGATGGAAGATTTAACCCCTTTTAAGCCAGTGATTTTACATCACATCCTCTCTGGGAGTGTTATCAGGAGGAAATATAGTACTGTATGAGTATTAAAACACTCCCTGGCATGCTGTTATAGGAAAATAATCAACGACAGGGAGGTGTGATGAAGTCACTGTGGAGTCACTGATATCATGCTGAAGTTGATTATTTTCCCATAACAGCACGTCGTAATAAGTGTTTTATTCCTCTTATACTCATTTTTCTATGTCATACTTTTTTTTATCCATTTATAGTTACACCTAATGTTGTGGAAGGTCTGTGAAACAAGTTTTTTGAGACTTAAACTTTGTAAAAGTACCAGGAGATACTTTTCAGTGAACTTATGAGAATGGTTAAAGTGCTAATTCAGATATTTTGGATGTAAATGAGATCCCATCTCCGCTAGCTCACATTCATCATCTTAGAAGGAGAGGAACTTCAGGGAGATGAATCCTCCTTCAGTACTGACTGGAACATAACCTCTCTGCTCTTCTACGTGAACTCCTCAAAGCGTGGACTCGGGTGTTGAAACTTTTCCTGTATTCTGATAAAGGAGAAAAACCTTCCTGTAGATTTGAGAGCTGAAGTGAGGGATCTCACAGGCATCACATCTTGCTGGGATTTCAGATATGAATTATGGATCACGGACTCAAACAAACACTGCTCATACACATACACGCCAATATTCAAGATGTTCTCATGAAGGTGCTGCACTGTATATTTATTTAATTCGTATTTATCTGTTTTCAAATATGAATCCAAATTAAAATACTAATATAGAATGATGCAGCTTCTTCTATATATAATGTTCCTGAATGTTCTTCTCACTTCCTCTGCGCTGAAGGTCGAAGTGAAACGCACGTCGTGGTGAAAAAGAACTCTTGCTCAGAAGAGACGATTAGGAATGGGTGGATTTTAAAAATAAAAAAATTGGACCCAAGTCTCCGTGTTTGTCCTACAATCAATTCATTTCAGTTTTATTCGTATAAAAGACTGTGAAGAATCCAGAGACGACAGCGGCGAGGAAGAGCTCCCCGAGACGACGCGAGGAAGAAAGCTCGAGAGGAACCAGACTCACGGTGGAGAAACTGGAGAGCGCAGAGTGTGAAGATTAAAGACCAAGCAGCAGCAGCTCAGCTACACGCCCGGATCCACGGTATGCAGGTGAGATGTTTAATGTAATGTTCCACGTTTTGTCAGTCGTGTCAGTAAATATCTGTAAATCAGAGATATAAAAGATATAAAAGCTGCTGCGGTGTTTCACATCCGATTGTGGGGTACTGGAGACGCTCCGGGTGTCACGGGGGAACTCGGCACCGAATGCTCCCTGCTACGGCAAATCATATGGAAGGGGTGGGGCATCCTGACCACGCCCATATTGCCTTTCATATCGATGGGCGGGGCATCATGTGGCCAGGAGAACCGCAACCTCTGCAGGAGAGAGGTGAAGAAGATGAAGAGCTCTGTCTTCGCGAGGGACTCACCGAGACACACCCTCGGACCTACAGTGCGCACACACACACACACACACACACACACGCACGCACGCGCGCACACACACACACACACACGTATACACTTTAGTATATTAGTATACACATCCATCATAAATTGATGGTACAACAACCGTCCAATCAAATGTCATCATTTTTAGGTCGTCATTGTGTCTGCTTCCAATTTTCCACAAATCATTCCTGATACGAAAATCCACACACACACTCTCTCTCCACACACACACACTCTCCACACACACACACACTCTCTCTCTCCACACACACACACACTCTCTCTCTCCACACACACACTCTCTCTCCACACACACACTCTCTCTCCACACACTCTCTCTCTCCACACACACACACTCTCTCCATCTCGCTCATTTCCAGCATCGATGGAGTCTCACCCAGAGAAAAAGGCAGGAAGAGCTCGTTTTTGCAGAAGTGGCCGTTCTCATCCAGGAAGTTCTCGGGGTTAAAGGTATCCGGGTGTTTCCAGTGCTTCTTGTCCTGCAGTATGGCCATTAAATTGGGTGCAATCTCAGTTCCCTGCCACAGAAAGAGAAATGATCAATCCCTGCTGAAGTCTGGATTGTGATTGGTCAGGAGATGTTGATGAGTTTTCTGTAACAGCAGCTCTGACAGCAGAATGCGCTCGGTCTAAAACCTTAGCGTTTCTATAGTAACAGCTCATCCATTAATAATAAAGAGAATAAAAAAAAGATGTGGTGAAGTTTTCTTTCTGTAAGGAGAAATGTGTTTATGTAACATGTATGGAAGGAGTCTCCAGTGTCAGCGCTTTGTAACAGTCAGAGGTGAAGCTGTAGCTTCAGGACAGAGGAGTTTCTTTGTGTTTATAGCTGCTATAACGTAAGTGAGAACAGGAACTAGCCTAACTTCCACTGAACCCAGCCGTGATAATTAACCCTAGCTGAAAGATGTGTTCTCTAACTCTCTAGCTGTGGAGTCGTGTTTGTGTCAGAACCAACCATACAGAAGTAAATTCCATGATGATGTCATGAAAAATGGACGATACCTCAGCTCTTGTGAAGGCTGTACAGCTCGTACCTTGGGGATGGTGTATCCTCGGAGCTGCGTCGTCTCTGTAGTTTGGTGGATTACGCCGAGTGGAACGATGTTCCCGAAGCGCAGGATCTCGTGTACGGTGGCGTGTGTGTACGGCAGGCTCGCGCGGTCGTCCATGCTGGGAGCGCGATCGTAACCGAGCACGCGCACGATCTCCTCGTGACAGCGCTCTGAATACACAGACACGAATACACAAACAGTCGCACTACGGACAAACAAAAACTCCTGCGTCCTCAAAAAGCGGCTGAGATTCTTCTTTCCAAGCTGCTAATATTTTTACATATAACAGCTGTATTTCTATATATCAGTACCTTGTATTTCTGGATGGTTCATCATGAAAATCAGGCCCCATCTGAGCGTGGTGGCTGTGGTCTCAGTTCCCGCAAGGAAGAGATCAGCCGTGGACATCAGCAGGTTCTCCACATGAAACGTCGAGTCTTTGCTCGACTCCTGCTGCTCGAAACAGGAAGTGATGTTATTCTGTAACGCCAAAGACCACTCCCACATGCAGCACAGTCAAGTCCAAAAACCCGAGTCCACCAGTTAATTACTTTTCCTAGATACATCCAAGTCCAAAAGTTAGGTTAGGTGTGTGTGTGTGTGTGTGTGTGTGTGTGTGTGTGTGTGTGTTTCCTGGGCTTCTCATTCAGATTATTAAAATCACCTGTGTGTAATTTACTCTTCTGAGGTTGCCAGATTATTATTGAGTTCAAGTGTCTAAGATGGAGGTTTTCTACAGCACCTTTAAACACAAACATGTGCCTTTAAATTCCAGATTAAACAGACGGAGGAAGGAAGATCGAGTGTTGTACCATGTAACAGATACTCGTGCGCACACCTTAAGCCACGAGACACTGAATCGTGGTCATGGAATTGTAACGTGTGCGTATGACTTAGGCGTTTTCATCACACGTTTAGTTCCTGCTGTGATTTGTTAAATCAATGGGCTCTGCTGTAAAGAAAACATGCTCAGGGTTTGAAGGATAAGCTGACCTAGCACTTTAAGAGACTTTAACTTTAACTTTATCCATAAAAAATTCACTCCTCGAGATAAGCCATGTTTCTGATTATGATCCTCAGATGCTTGTGGCCTTTATTACTTAATGAATAATGTCATATTTATGTGTGTCATTAAACCGTCGCTGAGCTTCACTCTGCTCTGAACAGCACTGGAGTCTGAGCTCGTTACCTTGCTTATCTCCACCAGGTAGGCGTCGATGAAGTCACGCGGGTTCTCCGTGTCCAGTGTCTTCTTGTGCTCCTCCATCGCCTCGCGGATGAACGCTATTAAAGCACTGGCGTTCTGATGGACCTTCTGGTGAGGACCAGGGAAGTGTTTTATAAACGGGACTAAGTTGAAAATCTACAGGAAAATAAAACGTAAGAGTTAAGATGTTTCTACAGTACAGACACGTAATTTCTCAAGACTTATGAAACTTCAGCCCTGATACGCTTCTTCTGGAAGAAGGAATGTAACGTATTCTGTAGGAATTTCTACAGATGGTGTAGAAAGTCAGCTTCACCTCTGACTGTTACAAAGCGCTGACACTGGAGACTCCTTCCATCAATGTGAAATAAATTACAGAAAACTTCACCATATCGATGATTACAGTCATTTTTTTTAAAAATCAGTTTATTATCAGAGGAGCGTCCGCTGTACACGTCCCTGTGAATCAGCTGTTACTATAGAAACGATAACGTATCAGACCCAGCACACTGATTATAAATAAACCTGCGATGTGCAGCTGCGCTGCTGTCAGAGCTGTATACTGTTATAGAAAACTAATCAACACCTTCTGACCAATCAGAATCCAGACCTCAGCAGCGCCTGAGTGTAATCAGTGATTAACTCATTAATGCTCATTAACGTTACCAATCCCACAGGAGAGCCAGCGAGACGAATGTTTTCGTTCAGGATCTCCAGGAGCTTAGCGAAGCGCTTGTTGTTGTAGTCGAAGCGATCTCCGAAGACGATGGAGCAGATGATGTTGGAGACGGCGTTCATTATGGGGTGCAAGGGGTTAAGAGGTTCCCCTGAGGGGAAGAAAGGGGAACAAGTGCAAGGGAACGTATTCGATAAGGAAGAAAACAAAACCCAAACAGGTACTGTCGAGTATAGAATGAAATCTGATCAGGACGTCGTCTGACCTTCATGTTGGATCATCTCCGTTATGAGACAGTGTGCTTCCTCTGCCACTCGCTCCTCCACCGTCTTCTTCCCCAGACCGAAGTCGCGTAGCGTGTGGAGAGCGAAACGCCGCTGCTGCTTCCAGGCATGGCCGTACGTGACAGCTATGATACCTGAGACAGACAGACGCAAGGGATTGTTATGTGTGTGTGTGTGTGTGTGTGAGACTCCAGGATTATTACAAATCACATTTGGAAATAAAAGTATTGTTTAAAAATCCATGAAAAAAAAAGAATTGTCAAAAAAAAAAATCACATAATACAAAAATCTTAAAAAATTTATTTTTATATTTAAAACCATAAAAGAAAAAGAAAAAAGAAAAATAAATACTTAATGTGTAAAAAATCTCTAACATGAAAACGAACCTGTGTGTGAAAATCATACATGAAAAATAAAAAAAAAACTAATTTTTCTACAAAATTTGTGGAAGATAATATGAAGTTCACCTGAAAACATACAGCGCATTTATATTCTGTATTAAATCCAAATGTTAAAAAGTGAGTAATTTATATTTATGTTACAAAGTGAAGTCCCCAAAGCAGTAATTATGCTACTTTACTGGAGTTTTATTGGAGTTTTTTGACTATTATCAAGTTATAAAAACAAAATTAAACATAAAACTAATATATAAATAAATAAATAAAACAGCAGCAGCACTGACCGTAGCCTTTGGTGATCCAGTGTATTAAAGGTATACACGGCCTCCCGGAGAACACGGCGCCGTTCTGCACCAGTGCCTCCTTCACCACCTCGATGTTATTCAGCACGATCATCGGCCTCCGGCCCACGTACACGGAGCTCAGGTCACCGTACTGCGGCATCTGCGTGGGCACAGAGTCACAGAGTCACAGAGTCACAGAGTCACAGTGACTTCACCATAATGACAGGTTAGCGTCGGGTCTCATGTCGCTCTGTGGGACGGTCAAAGTCTGGGATACTTTTTACAACCAAGACTCGGATTAATCCGTATAAAGCTCCATCCATCCCTCAACTCTGACCAGGTTCCAGTATAATGCTACCACCACCATGCTTCACAGTGTGGATGAAGTTCTCAGGGTGAAGAGCAGTGTTGCGTTTCTGACACATGTAGGGCTGAAAATGTCCTTAAACATTTGAGATATATATTTATATATATATTTATTTTAACCAAACTCTGACTGATACCGTTCCAGAAGTTTGGCCCGGGCGTGTTTTGACTGCACCTTGACCGTCTTCATGATGCTGTTTGTTTAGATGTTTGTTCACTAAGACACTGTGGGTTCCTCGAGGAACAGCCGTAGCTTCACTGAGATCATGTGACTCACAGACTGACTCCATTCAACTCATTATGTCACTTCTGAAGGGAACTAAATTAGAGATTTCCCTCCAAAGGGGGTGAATATTTATGTACTTACATAATGTGTAATTAAATAATTTTGCAAACTATACAGAGTCTCTCCATAACTTCAGTATTATTCTGTGTTGGTTCATGAAATAAAATCTTAAAAAAAGTTGAGGGGGTGAATACTTACGCAACACAGTGACATACAAGCACAAACATGTCTAAATAAGGAAGTCCAGAAGTAAACTCCTGGCAGGCAAAGCACTGTTACACAACCCTGTCTCTGTTCAACACACACTACTGATAAGCAGGTAAGCATAGATATGCACACACACACACACACACACACACACACACACACACACACACACACATACGTTCAGTTCTCTGGAAAGAATTTAACCTTTCCATAAATGACTTCATGAAGCAAAAATCAGAGCAAAGCAGAGACTGACTGATCTAGAAACATTCAGTGGGTCCTTCATGAACTGGAGCAGGTTCCCCACGAAGGGCAGCGGTGTGGGTCCAGGAGGATTGCGGCTCCTCGAGGAACTCAGCGTGAAGATCTCGAGCAGAAGCAGAAAGACGAGGCTGAGCAGCACGTACAGGCCTGCAGAACCCAGGTCCACGTATCTCAGGAGAGCCTGCATGCTGAGCGCGTGCAGAGTGAGCACACAGACGTCCGTTCATACGGGGAGAACAGGAAGGGGAGGGGAGACATCAAAGCAGTACACTGATGACCTAACGTCATGTCACGTGCTCACACTTCACCCTTCACCTCCGTACACATTATTACATCAGAGCCGCAGCGAGCTGGGTGTGACCCGCATTCCTCCGTCTGAGAGAGGGAGAGAGGAAACAGCGAAGTGAAGTGAAGTGAAGTGAAGTGACTTTGTGGCCAAGTGTGGTGACCCAGACTCGGAATTTGTGCTCTACATTTAACCCATCCAAGTGCACACACACACAGTAGTGAACACACACACCCATGAACACACACCCGGAGCAGTAGGCAGTGCCGGGGAGCAGTTGGGGGATCGGTGCCTTNGACCCGAGACTCGAACCCACCACCTTCAGGTTCACCTTCAGGTTACAAGTCCCACTCTCAGACCATTAGGCCACGACCCCTTTGTTTCCTTTCTCTCTCTTTTTTTTGTGAAGTGAGGTGACCTTGTGGCCAGGTGCTGCGTCCTGGGTGATGAGGCTGTAAGAGGACGGAGCTGAGTGCAGGCGTGGATGAAGGCGTCTCGAAGACGCTCTGTGATCCCATCACTTAAACCACATCCAGAGGTGGTCTGGCTCCTCTGGCACACGCCACATCACATCTGGAGTGTGAATGTGAACGCTCTCTGGGAAGAGCTCTGCACAGAGACGAACCTTTCGGCTTTACAGGCCCCTACACGTACGTACCACCGTAAAGATTCAGAAGTGTGATGCAACGTCGTGTCACG
>CM074960.1:22015975-22040975 GCA_037577455.1 Pangasius macronema
AACCTCGTCACTCCCAAAGAGAACCTCAACATCTTCAGCTCTGCTACCTCTAGCTCTGACTCCTGTCGCTTCCTCAGCGCCACTGTCTCTAAACCATACAGCATGGCCGCTCTCACCACTGTCTCTAAGCCCTTATTTACTACAAATCAGCTACAGTGGAGATCAGCTTCTTGCATCAGTGGATACTTGCACCAGGATACTGCAGACTTACACCTCCGAAGAACTCTCGCTGTAATTAGAAAGACTGTCCTGTGCTCATTCCAGAATTCTTATTAAGGATCCAACACAAACTGCTTCCTCAGGCAAGACAGATGAGCCCAATTGGCCTGACACTGGCACTATAGGTGGCGTTTTGGCTCATATCTCGAGAATTGACAAATACAGACAAATTTCTTTCCGTTTGATTCCTTGGCTTATTGTGAACCAATTTGCATTTTGGCTATTCGGTTTAGATTTTGACCTAATTTGCGTAATATGCGAAATGTGAACCCGTTCTAGGTATTTTGGTGCATCTTGACAAATTTGGTGTCAAAATAACCAGTTAATTTATCAAAAACATGTTGAGATTTGTAAACAATAAATATCACCATATTCAAATCAATTCTAGAGAGCAGGCCTTAAATTGTTCAGGTAGCTATACCCCATAATTAAATGTACGATTGTAAACAAGTGTGTGCACTATATTAAAAACGCACTACATGAAAAACCTTTTCACAGGGTCTTTAAATGCTGCTGGCATTGGCAGTATAACCGTGTGACAAATCTCTAATATGAAACTGACTTTACCATGTTATTAATGTCTGTTATAACAGACTATGTTATAATGTTTGAGATACTAAAGATACTAAAGCATGGTTTCAATAGCAGTTTCCTTAGCAAGGCTTACGCATAATCAAATCAAGACTTATTTCTTTTTGAAGATTGGTGGAAATGGGGTTCAGAAAATCTAATATTAATTTCCTAATCTGGCCATTAGGCCCTAAAAAGAGAAAATGACCTGGTTGAGGAGCTCATCAGTGTGAAATAATGTGACTTCGAATCAGCAAACAATCACACTTTATCTGTACAGATGGCAGTGTTATAGCCGATTTATTTCAGGCAATATACAGAAAACATATTAAAATATTAAAGACAACTGTTTCCTGGCAATTACTTTACGATTCCCATCATTCTAGGAAACTGCCACAGCTTTGCCAGCTAGCATTAGTGTGTGTCAGCATGAGACAACCAAGGACATTGACACTGTCAACACACACAATTCACTGAATGATAATAAATGGTAATTTGTCAGGTTTCTATTCTTACTGTGTGCAGTTGTGCTGTGCGGAACATTTTAAAATATTGCATGTTTAATCATCTCTTGCTTTCATGATTGCGCTGATTAATCTTATTAATCTTGATGTTATGGCAGTATTGAAATTTTGACAGTCATACAAATAATGCTCAGAGCTCTGCTTGCCTGTTGAAGAGAAAGATAGAGAATGAAAGGGAAAGGGCAAGAAGAGAGTGGTGAGAGAGAGAGAGGGAGAGAGAGAGAGAGAGAGAGACAGAGAGAGTGAGTGAGTGTGTGTGTGAGTGAGAGAGAGAGAGAGAGAGAGAGAGAGAGAGAGAGAGAGAGAGAGTGTGTGTGTGAGAGAGAGAGAGTGAGAGAGAGAGAGAGAGAGAGAGAGAGAGAGAGAGAGAGAGAGAGAGAGTTACCATGATGTTCTTCTTGTGCCGTTTCTCTTTGATGTGTTTGTGAGCACCCTGGATGTTGTCCACGTGGACCGAGCAGAGTTTGCATAGATACTGGAAATTTGGGTAATCGGGGGACTGCTGTAGAAATCACACACACACACACACACACACACACACACACACACATAACTAAAGGCCCAGACATGCACACATAAGGCCATTAGCAGCTCATTAACTCTCAGCACTCCTCCGGCACGCCTGCAGACAGATTACCCATAATGCACTGCTGGAAAGCAGCGTGAGGTGGAGGCAGTGACACGGCATGCGGTTTGTATAGAAATGTAGAAAACCCGTTAACACGTCGTATCGTGATATTTCTAGCCTGGAGGGTCACATGACACTTTCGACTCAGCTCATTGGTTCAGACCATGTTCCAGGATTTCATCCTTCAAAATAAAAATAATGGAGATTTTTCCAAAGGCTGTCCTGAATTCAGAACACTAAGGTAAAGTAATTATCCTCCGTCGCAGTCGGCTGCGCTAACCCCGTGTTATTAAACCTGGGAATGAAGGTGTGAAGCTCTCACCTTGGTCAGTCTGTGGATGAAGTCTCTCTGCAGTCTCTCCTCGGCCTGCTTCAGTCCCAGCTGCTGATCCGAGGTCAGGCTCGTCTCGTCCGCGGCGTCGGGAGCGCTTTCCGCCGGCCGTCTCGCCGACACCTCGCCTGGCGCGGACAGACAGAAGCCTTCAGATCGCCGTCAGCGCCCAATTAAACCACATCATCCAGGAAAAATAAACAAACACTCAGAACGGACGTGTGAGGGGTTTCACCCGGTGAGTACCGGGAGCTCTGGGAAGTGCCGACGTTCCTGTGTGTTTGTGTGGCACGGACACGGATTTCCGGGCTGCAGAAAGTCTACGGAGATCTTTAAACCAGAATTTGCTTTATTTAAAAAAAAAAAGTTAGCTCAAGTTAGCTCGCTAGTTAGCCGACATGCCTAATTTATATCGCTTTAACAGACCTACGTAGCTCACGTAAAATCTACATGAAGAAACTAGCTTGCTAACGCTAGCTATCCAGGTCACGCTCTTACTGAGGAGTTGCCTATAACAGATGCGTTCGGCTAGCTTCGTTCGGCTAGCTTCTTTCGGCTAGCTTCTTTCGGCTAGCTTCGTTCGGCTAGCTTCGTTCGGCTAGCTTCGTTCGGCTAGCACGAGTGTGTGGCTCTGTTCACGCAGGGCCGCGACTTCCTCAGCTTTCAGTGCCACAGAGACGTCTTCTGTGTTGTAATCGTTTAAAAAAAAAAAAAAAAAAAACATGACGACGTGAACATGCACACACGCACACACACACACACACACACGCGCACACACACACACACACACACACACACACACACACTCTCTCTCTCACCCGTGTGTCTGTCCTTCCCCGCGGCTCTGGGGGTTTTACTCGGAGCCGCGTTCTCCTCCTTGGTGCTGAGTGGAGTGAGGTTTCCGCTCCTGACCCCCTGCTGAGTCTGACTCCTGGCCTTGCCTCTCTCCCCCGAGCCCGTTCTCCCCGTCAGCCTGCGCGCTTTGCTTCTGCCCGCCTCATGAGGGCTTCCGGCCGGCCCCCTGCCCCCGGCGTGCCCACCCTGGCCCTCCTCCTTCACCCTGGACGCTGCGGCGTTTTTGTTGCGGTTCGGCGTCTTGGCGTTCTCGCGCTCTTTCTGCGCTCTGGATGAGGCCTTGCTCCCGCTCGGGCGAGACGGCTTCCCTGACCTCAGTGGGCTTTTGGTCTCGTCCATAATGCTCACACTGCAAGCGGGTGTGTGTGTGTGTGTGTGTGTGTGTGTAAAACTAAAAAAAAAAAAAAAATTAAAAATTAAAAAGTAAATTAAAATAAACCAGTCCAGAGGCTCTGCAGGACGATGAACCTGGCGTCTGAACCTGGAGGAGAGACGGAAAGAGTTTATTTATTTTTTCAGTCTTCAGGATTGAAAACATTTCCAGATTATAAAGGATAAATCTCAGTGACGTCACAGCGCACGTTTTAACTACTCAGAGTCACGTGAACCTGCGGCTGCCTTGGGGGCGTGGCCTATCCTGCCTTTTAACTGGGTACCAACAGACGTCTGGTCAAAAGGTACAATTTCCCATAAAGGAACATAAACACAGGAGGAGTTCACTCACACGGGTATTTACTTCTGTCAGCTTTGAACAAGTATTAGGATGAAAATGCTTAAAAAAGATCCTCTCACATCCCTCACAGACACAGACAGAGGAAAATGAAAGCAGAGAGAGAGAGACGGAGAGAGAGAGAGAAGCAGAGAGAGAGAGAGAGAGAGAGGGAGAGTGAGGTAGAGAGAGGGGGGGATTGAGGGCGAGTGGTTGAGAGAGAGGTAAAGAGAGTGAGGGAGGGGGGAGAGAAGGGGAGAGAGTGAGAGAGAGAGAAGCAGAGAGAGAGAGAGAGAGAGGCAGAGAGAGAGAGAGAGAGAGAGAGAGAGAGAGAGAGAGGTGCTGTAACACTAGCTGTAAGCAGACGGTGCTGCGTGTGACCGTCATTAATAAGCTACAGGCTGTGCGTGTGGTCAGAAGGCTGTGTTCCACTGCGTTCCGTCTCCTGTCACCCCTCTGTGTGTGTGTGTGTGTGTGTGTGTGTGTGTGTGTGTGTGTGTGTGTGTGTGTGTGTGTGTGTGTGTGTGTGGGCCCTCACACACACCCACACACACACCCCTCACGCACACACACCCCTCATGCACACACCCCCCTCACTCACACACACTCACACACACTCTCAGCTACTCAGAATGGAAAGGCAGGTCACATGAGCGAGCCTTAAGCCTGAGGACTAAAGCCTGCCTCGTTTTTACACCGTACAGCACCTGCAGAAACATTTCCACAAGCGGCCGAATTAATCTCTTAAAACACTGACTCGGTCATTTCTCTAGACCCTTCACTTTAGCAACCCTACTGCTTGGCAGCATGTGGTTTAGCATGCAGAACCACCACTGAGAGCTGAAAACCCATTTACTCTGGTGTGTGAAAACATTTTAAACTTTTTTTCATTTTTTAAATTTTTTAATAATTTAATTATTCACTTAATATTATTAATATTAAAAAAAAAACTCAGATAGCACATTACAGAATGCACTTTAAACACTTCTGTTAAAATATATATACACATTTATTTATTTATTTATTTATTTAATATTTCCGTGCTAATACGTCTTGTATAAATAAATCTAACGCGACCTCGTCTTCAATAAACGTATTATGTGTTTGCAGTAGTGAGCGTCGGTTAGTCCACAATCTGCTCATTTGCATCTCATTTACATACGGAAACGCTAGCAGCCAGTGTATATGATGTACACAGAGCCATATCATTTACATGCACAATTTCCAGCAAATAATCACCAGGAAATGTATCGAATATCAATCGGAGAGTAATATACTGACAAAACTAAGATTATAAACAGTTTATCACGATTAAAAACCTGATTTTAAAAAAAGGTCATTTCAGGTGGGCCCGGATCAAAACAAAACACAGTAAAGCCAAGCTGTAATTCACACCAGTGCACAGAAAAGCAGTAAACCCGAGCTCCTTAACGCCTGTGATGGCGGATGAGTCTCATATCAAGCACTCGTGCTCAGATTAAAAGCGTTAGTTTATCAGATCGGTGCGGAACAGCAGTGCTAAGCTACTGCTACAACAACAAGGTGAAGTTTTACAGCGCTGCCATTTCGATATGTTGTTTATTTTAAAATCTCGCGGCTCTAAAATCTGATGAGAATCCTAACATTTATCTTTAGCAGCTCCAGCCTGTGATTTGTGTTTACTTGTTTATGCAGGAAGCCGAGCTGAGCTTTTCTCTGCTAACCCGCTAGCTCATCAACTGTTTTCCTTTAAAGTTTAACACTCACCAAAATTCAGAAATCCCAAATAAATTAGCAGCACACACCCCGTGCACGCCTGACGAGCTTATTCTACGCTTTGTTCTCTTTACTTTTGGTAAAACCTCTCTTTAACAGCTAATCAAACGCGGCCCATTTCTCCGCTTGTGTTTTTGTTTTGCTCATTCAAGGCCCCGGGCGCCATGTTAACTTCTCGCCGAGGTGCATTGTGGGTAACGCTGTCAGCGCTGACGCGAGCGTGGGGCGTGTCTCAAATCGCCTCTCGTTCACTATATAGTGCACACTATTTTTTTTTAAAACGAGTCTAAATCTAGGGCACAATTATAAAAATACAGTTCAAATCCACAGCTAAAAACCCAAATGATTATTACATCCTAATTCTACACAGTAAAATAATACCTATTAACATTTTTATACACTATCTAGGCACCCTACATAGTGAGGAACAGATTATTTGGACGTGTGCGGATGTTATTATGGAAGAGGTGTGACGAGCATAACACCGTGTACTGTTTTATTTATTTATTTATGTATTTATTTGCCCCTTGTATTAAAACACACGTTCTCTGTTCATATATATCTCCTTTTAATTAATTGATTAATGTGTGTAAAGTAATTCATGCGAATTGAATTATGTTTAAATGACTAAATAATTGTAATAAATATAAATTCTTCAATATTATTACAAAAATGATTTTATCATTTTACTCCCTTGTTCTTCATCTTTATACTACAGTGTTTTATTCTGTAGGGGATTTTTAAAGTCACCTAATAAACATGTTTGCATATTATTTTATATTATAAGATGTGATTTTATTAATGACACTGAAAATATTTATGAAGCAGAAGCAGGATCCGTCTTCTAACATGTTCATGTGTGCAAATGTTCTTCCTCTGTTTACTAAACTCTAAAGATTTACTACCTTGAAAAAAGACAAATATTAAAACCAGTTATATTGTATTTTTTCAGTCATTTATTTATTTATTTATTACGTTAATATTTATTTATATTTGTGTTTACTTTTTATTTTTATCCCGTTTATCATTTTATGCTTATGGTATTTATTATTATTATTATTATTATTATTATTATTATTATTATTATTATTATTATTAATCCCATTTCCTATTCTGGTACAACAGCTCTTCTCGTACTCATTCCGGTCAATACTGCGCACTCTCTGCGCATACTCATCCGCGTCACTCAGGCGGCTGCGGGTTTTTTCCTCCTGCGCAGCTGGAGCGCAGCGCTGACTCTCAGCAACACGCCGTGGCGTTGCGTAGCAGCCGGCGGTCCTTCATGCTGTGAGAAGAAGCTGGAAGTTCACAGTTAAAGCGAAGTCACAGAAGATGGAGGTTTTCCTGCGAGCGCTGCTGTTCTTCCTCCTGTCGTACTTCATGGAGGCGAAGCAGAAAGACTTTTACACGTTTAAGGTGGTGAACAGCAGAGGCAGATTAGTTTCTCTGGAGAAATACCGCGGCTCGGTGAGTCTCGCGCTCGTGCATGCAGGAAAATTAAATAAATAAATAAATAAAACTTGATACTTTTTATGGATTTATTTCCTTGACACCACTTTCCCTTTCTCCTCGAGCATGCACGCTGCTGATCCTCACATTCCCTGTGCATTAATAAAGTACTAACCTGCGAAACCCAACTGGTCTCTTGGTGTATTTCTTCCCGTGCGCGTGCCTACGTGGCAAACCTCTTCTTCCTCCGAGCTGCACGCGCTCAGGGCATTCATCATGTTCATAAACATATAAACATATAAACATATAAACGCATAAATATAAGTCTAATCTGTTCTTTAATCCCCGTCCCCACGCGCACTGCACCTCATTCTCGCTTTCTAACCCTGAAAACTCCTTCAGATTTCCACTCGCACTTTCTGTCACTAAAATATAACATAATTTAAAAAAATCACTTCTTTATGAATTACTTTAGCTGTTAAATTAACCAGATGCAGCATTTCCACAGAGGTGAAGCTCCCTGCAGCTGTTTCTGAGCATTTCTCCGCTTTATTAGACTGACTGAGCCGGATTAACCCTTTCTGCTCAGCCAAGGAGACTCCGAGCTTTTATTATTTATTACATTCATTTTATAAATAAAATAAAACGTAAATCAGCTTCAAATCACTTTAGAGTATTCCTGTCATGTGACATTAATAAATAAATAAAAGATTTATCTGGTTTCTTTCTACACTCAGCTCTCAGTGTCTCATAAATCTGATGTTTTAGTGTCATAAAAATAAATAAATAAATAAATAAATAAATAATTCGTACCGTGTTTAATGAAAAATTTATTTAAAATACACAACACAATAAAACATGACAACACAAAAATCACTGCAAAATTATAATAAAGCAGAAAGTATAAATAATTTTTTAAAAATACACTGATGTCTTTATTTGTAAAAAATTCCATTAAAAACACACATATATATATATTTTATCTGATCCACTGTTTTTTGACGGTACAGGCCATATGTAATTTTAATATATATTTTAGTTTTAAAATATTTTATATTTACAATTTTATTGTGCATTTTTTAATATTTATTTTATATTTATATACAATTTTTTATTCTGTATATTTTTATTTCTATAATTTTTTTTAGCTTTTTAAATTCATTCTTTTAACTGAAGTTAAATGTCTTTTAAACATACAAAATCATCATTTCAACAATATTTTTATATAAAAATCATATTTTAGGTAATTAAATATTTCAGACCTGAATCCGGTGTAATCTTTAATCTTTTTTTTTTTTTTTAACTCGTGTTATTCCTACACTTGGACACGCTGTTGACTAAGTCTGGGGTAAGTGTGGGATATGTGTGGGGTAAGTGTGGGGTATGTGTGGGGTAAGTGTGGGGTAAGTGTGGGATATGTGTGGGGTAAGTGTGGGGTATGTGTGGGGTAAGTGTGGGGTAAGTGTGGGATATGTATGGGATAGGTGTGGGGTAAGTGTGGGGTAAGTGTGGGATATGTATGGGATAGGTGTGGGGTAAGTGTGGGGTAAGTGTGGGATAGGTGTGGGGTAAGTGTGGGGTAAGTGGGATATGTGTGGGGTAAGTGCGGGATAAGTGGGATAAGTATGGGGTAAGTGTGGGATATGTGTGGGGTAAGTGTGGGGTAAGTGTGGGATAAGTGTGGGGTAAGTGTGGGATAAGTGTGGGGTAAGTGTGGGATATGTGTGGGGTAAGTGGGATATGTGTGGTGTAAGTGCGGGATAAGTGGGATAAGTATGGGGTAAGTGTGGGATATGTGTGGGGTAAGTGTGGGATAAGTGTGGGGTAAGTGTGGGATAAGTGTAAGTGTGGGATAAGTGTGGGGTAAGTGTGGGATAAGTGTGGGGTAAGTGTATTTATATCTATTTATCACAGCAACACAGAGGTGCTTAATGAGCTCATTAATTATTCACTCAACTAATTAATCACACACACACACACACACACACTAACACACACACACACACACTCCATATACCAGTCTGTCTATCTGACTTGCTGTAGTTATCAGAAGACTAATCAAAAACTCCTTCTCCATGAGAGAGAGAGAGAGAGAGAGAGAGAGAGTCTGATCCTCATACTTTACTGAGGTTTACTGAGGTTCATTTTCATTAATGTACCAGTGTGTGTGTGTGTGTGTGTGTGTGTGTGTGTGTGTGTGTGTATCAGGTCTCCTTGGTGGTAAACGTAGCGAGTGAGTGTGGCTTCACCCAGGAGCACTATACGGACCTGCAGCAGCTGCAGCGGGACTTTGGACCGTACCATTTCAACGTGCTGGGGTTCCCGTGTAATCAGTTCGGCCAGCAGGAACCCGGCAGCGATAAAGAGATCGACAGCTTTGTGAGGCGCGTTTACGGAGTCTCGTTTCCACTCTTCAGCAAAATCGCTGTGGTGGGGACCGGGGCCAACAACGCCTTTAAACACCTCACAGGTAACACACACACACACACACACACACACACACACACTACAGTCCAAAGTTGAAATAATTTCTAGCATCTACGTGAACTTCTCTCCACTCAGTGTAAGGTGGGCGGAGCTAATCTGGAGTAATGCTACTGTAAATTCTGCTTTCACCAATCACAGGGCTTCTCTCTCTCTCTCTCTCTCTCTCCCTCTCTCTCTCTCCCTCTCTCTCTCTCTCCCCCCTTTCTCTCTCTCTCCCTCTCTCCTCTCTCTCTCTCCCCCCCTTTCTCCCTCTCTCTCTCTCTCTCCCCCCCCTCTCTCTCTCCCCCCCCCTCCTCTCTCTCTCCCCCCCCTCTCTCTCTCTCCCCCTCCCTCTCTCTCTCTCTCTCAATCTCTCTCTCTTAGAGGTGACTGGGAAGGAGCCTGACTGGAATTTCTGGAAGTATCTGATTGATGTGGACGGTAAAGTCATCGACTCGTGGGGTCCTCAAGTGTCCGTGAAGGAAATTCGGCCAAAGATCGCAGAGATGGTGCGCAAACTCATCATCAAACGCAAGGAGGAGCTGTAGAGACACACACACACACACACACACACACACACACACACACACACGTCCATCCACATAAATTTCTTCAACAGAATGTAAAATGTGATACTAAATCAGCACTACTATGGAAACCACTCACACACACACACACACACACACACACACACACACACACACACACACACACCAGCCGCTGTCACACAGAAGAACGTCAAGCGTCCATGATGTGGACTGTGGACACGACACACTACGTCGTTTTTTTTGTAGCATTGTTGCTACTTTAGCTCTACTTCCTGATTGGAGCGTTCACGTTTCAGGAAGTAGGAGGAGCTTGTTATGCTAATCTGAGACATGTATGTAATGTGGGCGGGGTTTTATATAATAAGGAGAGGTGAGGGGCGGGGTCAGTTGTTAAAGGAACAGTTCAGCGAAAAAAAGATTCAAATGTAGCCGATTAGCCGAGACACATTTGCTAATTTAGTTTAGCACTGAAGCTATGACGCTAATGTAGCTAACTAGACTTGCTGATGTATAATGATGAACAAACGCTGACTCTTGTATCTTGGATAAAATGGCGGCCATCTTGGAAAACCGAGATCACTTTTTCCATGGTGCAGTCTGGAAAGACTCCGCCTTCAACATTAGGCCCCGCCTCCAGGTGTAAAGTTGACATTTAAAGCCTGAAAGTGATGGAAATGTTGATTAAGGCTACTTTTGATTAATTTTTCTAAATAAAGATGGCAGATTATAGATGGTTGAAGTCTGGATGAAAACAAAACTAAAATAAAACTAAATAAGTTTAAAAAAAAAAAAGAAGCAATAATAAGTCAGATAATAAACCTGTCTCGGCTGATCAATTACACTGATTAATTAATTGATTAAATACAATTTAATTGCATTTTATATTGTTGGCTTTACGTATAAAACCAGTCGAATGTTTGCACTCGCTAGTTTGAATAAATATTTTTCAATTTTTTAAAGACATTGTGATAAAATGATAAATAAAAATAAATACATAAATAAATAAATAAATCAGTGCGGTACATATGTAAATAAAGACTTAGTTTTACATAAAAATAAATAAAACACACACACACACACACACACACACACACAGTGTGTGTATTTTAATTTTTGCATCAAATGACAATGAAACCTCAATGCCGTCACGATACACGTCTGACATATCGTTAGTACAAATAAAAATTATGTTTTTAATAACTATAAACAAAATGGAGCTGAATGGAAGCAGCTGATCTGAGGTCGTTTTTTAAATTATAGATTTTTACAGATTTGTTTTGATTGTTTTCTGTTTCTGAGTTACAGTTTCGTTTTTTAGGCATTAAATAAAATGCTCATCCAAGTCGCGTTTTAACAGCTTTAATGCAGAAGTCTGATCCTGCACCGTGATACATAACGCGTATCGTAGAAATGTACGTAACATTTTGATAAAAATAAATATGCTTAAAATAGTAAAATAAGCAAATAAATAAATGCGAATGTATAAATTTACTTCTGAATAAGCGGTTTTGACTTGAACCTGGATGAAGTTCCGGGTCGAGTCCGCGAGTCTGCGAGTCTGCGAGAGCTTCATCGAGAACGCCGTTACGAAACTACAATATAAAACAGTTTCGACTGAACACTTTCCTGCTTTTTCCAAAGTGTTCGTCATTATTTTAAAAAACTATATGAAATGCTAAAAAGTGGATGGGGGTGTACAAACTTTTGAGTGGCGCTGTAGGATTAGCAGGAACAGATGAGTGTGTTTGAGAGTTAATAATAAAGCCTGAGACTAAGGCCACGCCGCCTGGTCCTGCTTCGGTCTGATTCTGTGCAGGAAGAACTGCTTGGTTATAAATGAGATTTTAGCTGAAGAGGAGAAACGTTTTTATCATTTAGTAACTCAACACGTATTCATCTTCACACAAAGCCACTATTTTCTCTCAATAAACTCCAGATTATTCAAGGTTGCTGTTTCTCCTGACGCCATTTTCCCTCTGAACCGTCTCTTCACGCAGAAGGACGGATGGGAAGTGAGATCCCGTTTGCCCACACGGCTTCGATGAAAACGAGCTGAAGGTTAAACACACGAGGATCTCGGCCCTGTAGTGTGCGCCTCTGAGTTTCCATTCAATACTATTATTTATTTATTTTACTTATTTATTATGTTTACTCAAGACATTCGCTATTCATGAAAATCCCATAAACTCAGAAAAGCGTCCGTATCCTATTCTCGTGCTCATGAGTGTGTGTAAATTTATGTGTAAGAAGATTCACTGATGTAAACCTCGACCTGATGGACTTAATCCTATAATCTGTAGGATTACTGCTCTTCTCTCTCTGGAACATTCTGTGGAGTTTAAACTGTTTGTGTTTGTTACGTTTCCGGCGTTTAGCAGACGCCGTTATCCAGAGCGACTGAGAGAAGAGCTTCAGAGTCTCGATCAGAAACACGTCCTCACGCTGGGTCACTCGCTCAGCGCCATTAATTAGAGAATATTTAAAAAAAATTAGAACGCAAGCCAACACACACCCATAAATTAGGACAAATAAACCTTTCAGTTCTGATGAAAGCAATGGCGGTGTATAAACGGAGGACGGGCCGCTGTGTCTGTCTGCGCAGAGCTGTAAGCCGTATCAAACGCCTCGGCTGAAGGAAGATTTAGCGCTCACGTGTTCTTATTAACATTATATATTATTACACATTTTATTACCGAAGAAGTGAATCAAAGTCATTTGCAGTTCTGTTTTTCAGTCTTTACCCCGATTGCTCATTTCATTCTCCCAGATGTCTGTGCGCTTTACCTTTTATGGAGTTTTGTGGGCGTCGCTACATGCAAATGAGCTGTGTTGGGAATGCGCATTGCACGTTACAGATGATCAACATACGCACACGAGTACAAAGAAAATCAGCGTTTCTGAAACTTCTGTAAATCCGGCGGAAAATCTTAGTTCTGTTTGGCTTACGCAAACGTTTCCACACAACTTTACACAACAGCTCACACAAAACCAAAACGCTCCTTTCCATTTCGTTTCCTCCCTTGACTTCGCACGTGACGTAATTCACGCAGCTATTTGTCGTAATTTATCACCCGTAACGCATTCGCCGTTTTATTTAATGCGCACGCAAATGAAACTTAACTGAACGTCCACTGCGTCATCCCAGGTAATGATTGTGTGGCTGAGTTTTATGTTGCTTTTGTTGAACTTTTCCTCTGAGTTTGTGATTAATCTCTTTTTATTTGATGGTTTATGATTCATTAATGACAGAAATAGCTGAATTTATCATCGCCTCCTTCGGCACATGTTTACGGAGAGGCTCGTTTGATTTGATTAAAATGGAGCGCATCGCTCAGAGACGTTTACAATTCCTCACGAGAGTAAATCAACCGGCCTGAACCTGAAAAAAACATACTCAATGAGTGATGAATGAGATTGTTGATGGATGGAATGAACTCTGATTTGAATGAATCACAGTGTGTGTGTGTGTGTGTGTGTGTGTGTGTGTGTGTGTGTCTTTTGTAAACAGTGTGAGTTGTGTCATTAATCACAGTCCTGTGTGAGATTGCGCATGAAAAGCATCCTGCAGTTTTGTCACATAAATATGATGTTCTCACAGTTGCACTTCATTACGAGGAGGCAACACACACACACACACACACACACACACACACACACACACACACACACTGACAACAACAATGTCAGCCAGATGATTAAAGTGGCGGGAAGTGAGAAAATGACATGACAGGTGAGTAAAAGGTCTGTGTGTGTAAGTAGGACACACACATCACCACCATCATCATCACACACTGTCGGTAAACTGGGAAAAAAAAAGGTGTAAAATCTTTGATGACTCATACTGTACCTGTCCAATCAGATGCTCTCTGGAAAACATTTGTCCCGCCCCCTCAAAAAACTGTGTAATGTAAACAAATCACTTTACAGTAGCAGCAAGTTAGCGACATTTCATTTGTGTAGCTGTAGTTGTGTAGCTCTCTGTGTTTTATTCTCCGGTTGTGTGTGTGTGTGTGTGTGTGTGTGTGTGTGTGTGAGAGAGAGAGAGAGAGAGAGAGAGAGAGAGAGAGTTTTACAGCGGTACAGTTTTATTTTACTGCCTTTTGTTTACGTCAGTCTTTTGCTAAGCCACAGTGGAGTGTGTTTACATTCAGCAGGAGGCGTGGCCTATCTCAAACGCTATTGCGGAAATCGGTCAAGCCCTTTGACACGCCCCCTCCCTGACTTCCTGTTTCAAAAGGAAATACATCAACTCTCGAGCCATTTCATGACCACTTTTTGAATGAAAACAATGATGGTGAAATATTTGTGATGAGAACCATTTTCAGAAAAATGGTGAAAAACATCTGATGATTAATACTCTTAATAAATCTTGTCTAGAACACATTTGTCCCGCCCCCTAAACAAATCACTCAAAGTAACGATCCTAAAAATATCGAAACCCGAACCATGACGCCAAACTAACCACGTCATAAACGTGTTGCTACACGCTGGTACGCCATGCGGGCGTCACTGTTTTCAAGATGGCCGCCATTAATAAACTAAAATTGTAATCGTTACAAAAATCACTGTGGTGTGAGAATAATGAAACACTTCGGTGCGGTAAAGTCAACCCCGCTTCACCAGGCCACCCTGCTGTTGATGATTTTGCTATAACAGCATGACACAGAGTGTTTTATTCCTTTATTTATGCGTTCTTTATGTGTAAATCCATGCCATGAATATACGCCAAGACTCGCGTTGTCATGGTTACATAACATCTGCACTGTGATGATCCTTTTTTGAATCTACATTAGAAAGAAAATTCATAAATAAATAAAGTGAAACATACGTCTATGACTGGAGGGAATTCTGTACGTATTTACCGCTATAACACCACACACACACACACACACACACACACACACACACACACACACACACACACACACTTTCCTCAAGGCTGTGAAAGATTAGAAATCCAATCATCATCACTTCCTTCAGCACAGAAATGAGAATTACAGCCTTAAAGGCAATCGTATAGATCTCATCACACACAACTTCATCTTTCACCTCCTACACAATTGTTTTATCCACATCGTGCGCTATCACACGTTCCTCTCCGCTCTTCCTCCTTCCTTTAGCCCTCAGTTAATCTCGAACCCTCCCGAGGCTTGATCGAGCGTCGCGTGAGCCGTCGTTTCTCACTTTGGCCAGCTGTCGAGCTGGTGTCTCGGTACGCTCCGAAGCACCAGAGCAGCGAAACTTTAAAGATATCAAACATCTTCTGAGCTGATGTAGAACAACTTCCAGGAAAAACGGATTGTCATGCTGATTTTCTCCTCAAATCATATTCACGCACATGGAACTCGGCTCAGAGTCACATTCAGCAGAGCGTAACAAATTAGCCATCTCTTATTCAGAGCTCCACGTCATTAAGGCTAGCGCAGGAGCTGCGTTCGCACGTTCAGCCTCATGGAATGTAATAAAATCCAGAGATCGAGATGGTTATGGATGTTTCTTGGTTCTGAAAAATGAAGTAGCATCATTTTAACTTAAAACTTACAACACGTTTTTTTGAGTGAGTGAGTGAGTGAGTGAGTGAGTGAGTCAGTGAGTGAGTGAGTGAGAGTGTGGGTGAGTCAGTGAGTGAGTGAATGTGTGAGGCAGTGAGTGTGTGAGTGAGTGAATGTGTGAGTGAATGTGTGTGTTTGTGAGTGAGTGAGTGAGTGAGTGAGTGAGTCAGTGAGTGAGTGTGTGAGTGAGTGAGTCAGTGTGTGAGTGAATGTGTGTGTTTGTGAGTGAATGAGTGAGTGAGTGTGTGAGTGAGTGAGTGTGTGAGTGAGTCAGTGTGTGAGTGTGTGAGTGAGTGTGAGTGAGTGAGTCAGTGAGTGAATAAGTGTGTTTGTGAGTGAATGAGTGACTGAGTGTGTGAGTGAGTGTGTGAGTGTGTGAGTGAGTCAGTGTTTGTGAGTGAATGAGTGAGTGAGTGAGTGAGTGTGTGTGTGAGTGAGTGAGTGAGTGAGTGAGTGAGAGAGAATTGGTGAGAGTGAATTGGTGAGAGTGTGTGAGTGTGTGAGTGAGTGTGAGTGAATGAGTGAGTGAGTGAGTGAGAGAGAGAGAGTGTGTGTGAGTGAGTCAGTGTGTGAGTGAGTGAGTGAGTCAGTGAGTGAGTGTGTGTGTGTGAGAGTGAGTGAGTTAGTGAGTGAGAGAGAGAGAGGGTGAGTGTGAATTGGTGACAGTGTGAATTGGTGAGAGTGTGAATAATAAAATAAGTAAATGAACGGGTGAATGCTTTATAAACCTGGCCCACTCGGTAATTAAAAGCTGGTATTTCCGGAGCGGAGCGATGTTAAGAGCAGGAGTTGAAATGTTCCGAGCACTAAGAGGCTTTTTATTCCCGCACGCTTCAGGAGGTAATTATCTGCTCATTAGAACTGACATGGAACACAAAACGCGAAAAAATGAGAGGAAGAAAAACATTCACTTAAACAACACGAGACTTTCCGGAACTTTCGCTTCCAGTCACTCAGGCCATGAGCTCGCACAATACGGCAGACCAAAAGCAGCTTTAATGACTTTTTAACCAGTTTCATTCACAGTGTTGCTTTTTTTACAGCACATTTAACCAAGACTCTGTTCGGTGTGAACTTCATGGAGCTCTGGAGCGTCACGGACACGACACAGGAGGAGTACACTGAGGAAAAAAACAAATTACAGTAAAAACAAAAGGTAAACAAACAGCTGAGATTTCCCACAAGTCAGGGGGCGGAGCTATCGCGAGGCATGACCATGGTCACTGACTCCTTTCAGTACTGTGCTGTTTATTATTTGTAATTAATAAATAAATAAAAATAAATCTGTGATATGATATCACTCAGGATTTATTATCACAGGTGAACAGAAATGCCTTCAGGACACATGTGAAGCTTTTTTCATGCTTTACTGAAAAACTCTCTCTTTGATTGAGCATTGATTAGCACTGATTAGCATTTCGACAAAAAAGCAGATTTCCCCAGACACATAAATAAACACCAAGGCTTCAAGGCAATGTTAGCATACGGCTGCTAATTACAGGCCTCAAGGTGTTAGCCTGTAAGGTGCTAAAGCACACACAGTGTTAGCATATGTTTGCTAATGGTAATTAGAGCCTGTTTGGATTTACCGGTAAAATATAATTAAGGGCAAAACAATGACTTTTTGTTAAACATACTCAGAGAAGTACTCTAAAGATTAGTCTTAAAGAAAAACTTATCCTTAAAACATTTATATCGAAACATTTGTGATGTGTTTAGCGATTCTGGCGCTAGTCTGTTGGCTGGTGGTGTTTTATTGCTAGTGCAGTTACAGTGATGTTTAATAGGAAACACTCAGGTTTTGCTCTTAGCTTCTAAAAACAGCTTCTTTTCTCAGTCACTTTTCAGTGTCATATTCATGAGAAGTTCAAGCAGAAGCAGTTAAGATGTCGCTGCAAACGCCGGACTCAAAGTCCCAGAATGCAAAGCAGCTATAAAGCCACAAGGTGAGACTCGTCTCGGCTAGTTAGCGATCTACGAGATGACGAGCGCGATGGTGTTGATGTCGGTGGTGGTGTTAGTGTGAAAGCTGAAGCTTTGGAAGCTGGTGTGTTGGAGCAGAGCATACAGGTGAGGAGGTGAGAGAGCCGGACTGACTAAAGCACTAAAGCGCCGCCGCATCACTCTCTTTAGGAAGAGATGAAGCGAGCGCTAAATCCCACTGCACCACTACCAGAACAGCATTTTTGGGTAACGTAGGACATTGTTAAGCAAAGTGGAAATAGTTTCATCAACATGATGATGAAAGAAGTTTAAAGTAAACAAAAAGACCACAGGTTAGTTATAAATATTGATATGCAAGTCGTTCATCTTGTTTCTTTTTCTCAGACGCATGAGGAATCTTTAGAAGAAGAGCAGATGCTGCAGAAGAGATTTTAATGATATTTTCTCCCCCACTTCAGAAAAGAAACAGCTGCTGGATGAGTTTATTAAATAGCAAGTCATCCGCTGATGACGCAGGACAGATACCAAACGCCGCGAGTCCAGAATCTGATGATGTCACTTTGACTTACTGGAGGGAAAATGAAAAATAAATAAACGTATGAATAAAAATATGCCGTAATAATTTTACAGAAATACAGTCATTCGTCTGTCTTTATCCTGGTCAGGGTCATAAGGCTGTTTTGTTTGTGCGTTTATGATTGTAACACCAGTCTGTCGTTGTGTGTCGATGCAGCCGAGTACCTGAGGTGAAGGCGCTGATGTACACAGTTGCATAACGTTAACCCTGAGAGTGCGATCCTCACATTACGATCGATACTCACGCTGGTGTCGGGTACGATGTCGTACTTTTTTACTCGTAAAACGTGCTCGGGTGCTGCGTAAGCCTGGCGTAAACTGTCACGCTAATGATCAGATGACACGAAGTGGCTTCACAATTAATGATCGAGAACTGGAGGAACTACAGCAACTTGCTACGATATAAATAACCTGATAAAACATCGTAAGCGTAAAGCTGAGCACGAGGATGAAACGAGTTCATCACCAGCAGGAAAAAAATCTCTAACGATGACGCTAGGTCTTATTCAGCAGGTTATGAAGTGTGGCCAAGTGTGGTGACCCATACTCGGAATTTGTGCTCTGCATTTAACCCATCCAAGTGCACACACACACCCGTNTGGCAGAGAGCGCTGGTCATTCACTCCCCCACCTACAATCCCTGCCGGACCCGAGACTCGAACCCACCACCTTCAGTGACACTCAGTCTGATAAAAGTGTCACTGATGTCTCGCTGCTCGTACACACCTTCGAAAGATCCTTTTATTTCTTACTCTGAATGTGACTCGAACAGAATGAGTTTAGTGATTTTTGGTCAGTTGCGTCTGTGAGTCGGGTTTGGGGAGTGGAACAGCTCCATTAATACTGCTGAAAAAACACACTCGCTCTTCTCAACATGGCTTCCAGGCAAATCAGTTGCACTCGTTTATCAGGAACAGCATGACAGGTCATGTGCATACCCGAAATGAACAGACAGACTGTGGATCGCGCATCAACAGCAAAAAACGAAAGCAGTGAAACAGCAGTGTTTCGCTGCAAATGTGCGATCCATCGGTTACCTGCTGAAAAACTATTTCTGTACATATGGCAACGTGAAAACGAGAAAGCTTGGACACTGGTGGTACTTTTCAGACAGAAGCGCAGGAACAGGGAGTCACATGGCCACCAGGGGGCCCCGTAAGACCGCGGTATTTTTCTTTAAACGTTATATACATATTTTATTGTCTGTAGTTCACTGTGAGTCCACGGTTGTTAGCACAGTTCAGGCTTTGGCAGGGCGCCCCCTTGTGGTGTGCAGCGTGAGCAGTATGACAGAGCACAGGATAGAGTAGGATGTTCTTTAGAGCTACAGAAACAGAGCTGTCGAAGGCGATTTACTTTACGAAGGCCCCTCGACGTTAATGGTGGTGACGGTGGCCATGTAGCAGCGCTGAAACAGGCGCTCCGGGTCGGCCGGCTGGTTGTCACAGTGCAGTTTTCCTCTCAGAAAATGCTTGCGGAAGCCTTGAGGTCCGGACGGAGCGCTGTGCTGACTCGAACCCTCCTGAGGCCCGGCCTCAGACCCTGCGTAGCAAACGGCAAACGTTTAAAATGCTAAAGCACAGCGTGTCTTTCCACGAAAATTAAGAAAAACTTAAACATGGTATTATTCAGTAAATTAGGAAGAAAAATAAAGATGGGAAGGAAGTAGCAGAGATCGTTGGTGCCTCTGGTGAGTGTATGTAGCTCGCTTTGCTAATCTAATCTGAGTGCGAAGCTAATACGAAGCCGAGAGTGTAACATATAAATTACACCAACAATTTTCACACTGATTAGTTTGGTATTAAATTTGCATTTAACTTTAACAGGCCACGCCCATTAGCGACCACAGTAACAGTCGCTACGCGTCCCCTCAAGAGACAAACTACTAGCGACACAGCTGACTAGTCGCATGCTGGCGTAAACGCAGGGTTAAAACTGCTGTACAGTCGTTGTCAGGTAGAGGGCGCTAGAGGTTTTTTATTTTCCTCATTTATCTGAGGGGAGAACAATTCTAAACGATTAACACTAAAATAATAAGAAGACTGTTATGTTTTTGAACATGCTTATGTAACATTTCTTTTGGCCCAGCCACACCGGGAAGTCTCTGCTGCTGATGCTGTGTGTGTCTGTGTGTGAGCGTGTGTATGTGTGTGTGTGAGTGTGTGAGTGTGTGAGTGTGTGTGTGTGTGTGTGTGTCCATACCTGGCACCTGCAGCGTGAGACCATTATCGAGTCCTCGGGGTTTAGTGGCGATGAACAGGTAACAGAGCACACACAGCGTGATGATGAAGGCCAGCAGCACCACAGCAGCTATAGACAAACCCACCAGAGCACCAACACTGGGGGAGAGAGAGAGCGAAAGAATCAGAGAGAGGCAGAGAGAAAGAGGCAGAGAGAAAGAGGCAGAGAGAGAGAGGCAGAGGGAGAGAGAGAGAGAGAGAGAGAGAATCAGAGAGAGGCAGAGAGAGAAAGAATCAGAGAGAGAGAGAGAAAGAATCAGAGAGAGAGGCAGAGAGAGAGAGAATCAGAGAGAGAGGCAGAGAGAGAAAGAATCAGAGAGAGGCAGAGAGAGAGAGAAAGAATTAGAGAGAGGCAGACAGAGAGAGAGAGAGAATCAGAGAGAGAGAGAGGCAGAGAGAGAGAGAGAGAGAGAGAGAGAGAGAGAGAGAGAAAGAATCAGAGAGAGGCAGAGAGGGAGAAAGAGAGAGAGAGGGAGACAGGGAGACTGGTACAAAGCGCTGACACTGGAGACTCCTTCCTTAAAGGTTACACAAACATTTATTCATTCACTGCTCACTGAAAAGCTTCACCGATGACACGTGACGTTTGTGTGGCGCGTCTGCCGTACGGGTTCCTGCTTAAAGGTGGAGAAAGAGAAAGTGTGAAACGTTTGTAACTGAAGAGCCTTTTCACCTCAAACGCTGCCTCGTTCCCGGAGTGCTGCGGATTAGCGCTTTAACGGAATCACGTGTTAATTTAAAGACATCATCCTGAACAGAAACACACTGAGAGGAAGCGACACGGCTCCGAGACCGAACATACAGGATTAAAGTTTCTCTCTGAGGCAGATTAATCCTTTTATCTAATTATTATATTTAATCTTCACGAAACAATTCATTCCTTTTCTCACTGCCAGAATCAGCAAATCCGTATAAAGAGAGAACTATCGAGCAGATATTCTTTGCACGTGTGGTGATTTATTCTCAGTATAGCACTGACCCGGATGTGATGATGTCCACCAAACACAACAAAGCAAAAATCTCCGGCTAACAGCGTCGGCGTGGTCAGAACCTGACCCCGGTGAAGGCTGGGGAACGATTAACACACACTTTACATGAATAAAGATGAGTTTTTGCCGTTAGCCGAACACCTCCGCGGTGCGCAAACAAGGTAATGATATCGGCTTAGCGTCGGCTCTGTAGCGAAAGATGGATGTGTGTGGAGAGCGACAGAAAAAAGAGCCGCTCGCTCTCTATTTAAACTCATCATCATTCATCACATGATTCATCATCATCACATCATCATCATTCATCACATCATCATCACATCATCATCATCATCACATCATCATCATCATCATCATCATCATTATTCATCACATCATTCATCATCATCATCATCATTCATCATCATCATTATTCATCACATCATTCATCATCATCATTCATCACATCATCATCATCATCATCATCATTATTCATCATCATCATTCATCACATCATCATCATCATCATCATCATTCGCTCAAATTTACGCTTCAGGAAAAAGCTGGATTTCCTCCAAAAGCACTTTTTGCACTAAATGCTTTTTTCTTTGTTTTTGAGTAGTCATGCACATGATTTAAACAGCTAAAATGTTCTTCCAGGACAAACCAAAGCTCCATTAACGTTACAGTGAACTCCGCAGCAGTGTAGTACGAGACATGACGGTAATTAAATCAACCAGGATCATACAAGTAATTACTCACACTGCGCTCGTGAAGGGAGAATGAGCTAATAAAGCATTCATTAGGCTTCATTTTGTTAACAAATCAATGAACATTTTGTCCTGGATGTCTAACTGAAGTCACTGCTTTAAATCCTCAACGTACAAAAGTTTCATTTTTGATATATAAGAAATATATATATATTTTAAAATGCCTAATGGACACATTTAAAGCCGCCTGATCTGTGAACTCAACGTGGCTCACGCTCGCTAATAAACACAGCATCCATGTAGCATTCGTTAGCTAGCTAGTGATGTCACGCATTTAAAGGAAAAAGACATAAATAGTAAATAAATTGTGGGCATGGCCTGGATAAGTCCTGATGATAAACAGTAGTAGCTATATATATATATCTTCTAAAGCTAACTAGCTAAACACAAATTAAATAGTGTGAAAATCAGTTGTGTGATTTACGTACTAGCTTCATTCTCAGATTAGATTAGCAAAGCGAGCTAACTGTACCAGCTACGAACGAATGAAACAACGATCTCTTTTACTTTCCTCCAAATCTATTTTTCTTCGTCATAAGATGAAACAACGGTTAGGAGTTTTCCTTAAACAGTAAATACTGAACTAATTGCAGGTAGAACCGAAAGTTTTCAGTGAGGAGCTGAAGACTCGTCGGACCTCGCACGCCGTAGGATCAATAATTTAACAACCTGGCAGCTAATTTATTAGCATTGCAGTGATAAATAAAATCGTATCTAATTTTCATATGTATCTAATTAGCATAGCAGCCACGTAGCATTCTTTGTAGCTAGCTGGTTAGTTATGTCACTGAAAGGAAATTTTAAAACTAGCATTAGAACACAGAGATTGTTGTTTCTTTTGCTATATTACGAACAATCTGAGGTGAACTGAGAGTGAAAAGATGGCATTAAAGAGAAGTGCACTCATCGCAGGCCTCGAGGGTGACAAGTCAAACACTTCTCCTGCTAATTATCAGCTTTCAGAGTGGTGTACGAGGGAAATTAGGTGTGGGAAGGGCAAACCGCCGGGTAATCACTCAGGGATACATTCACACAAATAATTAGATTTGGATCCATTGAGAGCGGTTATGTAAGAGCTGGAAGCGTTTAATAAGAGTGGAATGAGCTGCAGCTTTGTGCCTGAAACGAACATTCGACAAACAAACAAAAAAATTTTACTTTCAAACGAACAATTCATCCAAAATTAACGTATGTAAATTAAGCTAATGTAGCTCAGTGGAGCTACGAGGGTAATGTAGCTCAGTGGAGCTACGAGGCTAATGTAGCTCAGTGGAGCTACGAGGCTAATGTAGCTCAGTGGAGCAACGAGGCTAATGTAGCTCAGTGGAGCTACGAGGGTAATGTAGCTCAGCGGAGCTACGAGGCAAATGTAGCTCAGTGGAGCTACGAGGCTAATGTAGCTCAGTGGAGCTACGAGGCTAATGTAGCTCATAAGTAAAGAAAAACTTACTCCAGTTTAGACATTAGTTTTAATTTATGATGCTAAATCAGTAGCTTTAGACTTCCATTTCTTTTAGCGGCACTAGCCTTTGGCACTAGTGTAATGTTACAAGGCATAAATAATAATAACAATAATAATAATAATAATAATAATAATAATAATAATAGCTTTAATGTTTCACTGAGCTTTGTTTTAAGGTCGAGGCTTCGTAGCTCCAGCATCCATCCAGGGATCGATAAAGTCTCGAAGAGCTCCAGCATGTTCACGCTAATAACTAGCCTTCAGCTGTGTAGCAAAACCACCGTGAAATACACCTTCTTCTTATTTTCAGTGACTGAATACTGAGTGTCTGAATTCTGGATTGTGATTGGTCAGAAGGTGTTGATTAGTTTTCTAGGACAGCGGCTCTGACAGTAGCGCAGCTGCACATCACAGGTTTATGTTAATGCGCTCGTCCTAATAACGTTCACAGGAACCTGTTCGGTGGACACGGATTAAAGAACATGTAACTATTGATCTGTAAGGAGAAGTTTATGGAAGGAGTCTCCAGTGTCAGTGTTTGTACCAGTCAGAGGTAAAGCTGTAAAGTTCAGTTTTCCAACACCTTCAGGACCGAGGAGTTTACACTGCTCATGTGGATGGAGATGTTTAGGAAAGCGCTGTGTGTGTGGACGGAGTTATTGTTATTGTGATCGATATCGCACTGCTTTGCGTCTTCGGAGAACCTGTTCAACGTGTTCAAGATCCTTCAATACATTCGGGAAAACATGTTATTATCTGATTTTCATCCATGGATAGTGCATTTGATAAATAAATACAGATAGTGCTGCCTACTGAGATAATAACAGGTAATAATGGCTATAATAACAGATGATAACACATATAATAAGAGGTAATAGTGCATATAATAACAGGTAATAACGTGTATAATAATCTCATATGCACTCACCACCACATGTGGCTGACTGTATAGACACAACAGTTCTACGTGACTATTTGTAACTCTGCTTCACTTACGGTTCCACACTGGAATTTTCTGGAGCTGTTAATTACAATCAGCTCCAAAATTATTGGCACCCTTTTAAAAAGGCGTAAGAAGACGACAGAATATTCTCTGCACCCAGAGGTCGGTTCCGCTCTGGTGCAGGGTTCTCCACAGAGGGTTTGAGACTGACTGAGAAAAAAGTGTGAAAAAAAAAAGTTTGTTTCCTCCTCTCTGTATTGTGTGTGTGTGTGTGTGTGTGTGTGTGTGTGTGTGTGTGTGTGTGTGTGTGTGTCGTACCTGAGCCACCACATGTACCCGTACTCGTAGGGGAAGAAGCTGTTGGGGTCGTCGCAGCAGTACTTGACGTCGTTGAAGCCGCAGCAGTAGGCGGCGTGCGCGTCTCCTCCCGGGCGCGGGCAGGTGAAGGCGCTGATGAACTCGCGCTCGGCGCTGTAGTAGCTCGTGCATTCCGC
>CM074960.1:22043475-22044483 GCA_037577455.1 Pangasius macronema
TGTTTGGTTCCTAAATGCAGATTAAAATTCACCACAAAATGGAACGTGCTCGTGCACATACAAGCAGCAACTATTATTATTATTATTATTATTATTATTATTATTATTATTACTTTAATGTACTTTATAAAGCATTGAAAACACAGGGAAAGTGCTTGATCATCTAAAATCTGAAATCTCTCACCGAGGCAGATCCGATGCCCGTCATCATGGATGATCCTGTCAAGTGTCGCGTTCCTCACGTGCGCCAGGAATCCGTTCCCCAAAATAAAAAATAAAAATAAAAATAAATAAATAAAGAGAGAGTAAACAGGAAAAAAAGCACGACAGCGGATACAGCTCAGAGCAGCACGGCTACAGGAGTCGGTACTGAAGTCGTGAATAAAGCAGCGAATCTGAAGAAGAACTGAGGAGCGACACCGACACCGACACCGACCGCGCGCGCCCTCGTCCCGCTCCACCAGCGGTGGAATGCGCCACAGCTGGACGACGTGCGTGTGCGCATGCGCAGTCGTGACCTCAGTTTCGCCCCTCTGCGCTGATAAAGAGGATAATGATGAGGTGTCTAAACACCGCGGTGCCTCCAGCAACCAACTGAAATACTCTCTAACAGTGTTTATGCAATTATTATTAATTACTTGTGACGTCGATATTAATTAATTAACAGTTATATGATGCATGAACATCAATGAGGAATATACTCAATAATAAATAGTAAATAAAGATTACTATAAGAATGAATTCGGAATGAAAGAATGGAAAGGTAAGTCGCTTTCCCAAATGTTTAGGTGGAAAAGTTTGACATTTCTGTCCAGTCTATCAAGGGGTGCCAATATTTTTTTTGTTAGTGTTATTTCTCTCTGCACAAAATATCATTTGTTGATTATTTTCATTATTATTATTATTTTTTGCATTACTGATATTGGAGACATTCTCATGTTGGACGTTTGGGGGACAAAGTTAGGGAGGCCAGATTAAGATGGTTTGGACATGTTCAGAGGAGGGAGA
>CM074960.1:22060999-22073278 GCA_037577455.1 Pangasius macronema
TGTGCTCTTCCGATCTCTCCCCCCTCTCTCTCTCTCTCTCTCCCTCTCTCTCTCCCCTCTCTCCCCCCCCTGTCTCTCTCTCTCTCCCCCCCCTCTCCCCCCCCCCCTCTCTCTTCATTGTCTGCTCATTAATACCAGGATCGTGATGAAGGGACTTGCCTGACATTCCTGAGCAGGATGTTTGTGTAGAGTAACCTTGCAAAAAAAAAACAACAACCCTAACAAGGACCGAAAAAGAGGCGTGCATTCCTGTGAGAGGATTAGAGGTTGCTTTAGCTTTAGCACTAACAGCTTTGATAGCGCAGGTTGCTTAGTTACTGTACCTCACGTCAGAGGTTACAGATCACCTCGCTAGTCCTCAGGAGCGTTCTCTCACGGGGCTCCGCAGGACGAAAGTGAGCGTAATTACTTTTTTTTTACACAACAGTGGAAAAAAAACCACATGAGTAGATGAAGGGATTAAAGGACGATGGATGGCGGTGGAACGCGGACAGTGTTGATGGTCAGTGTTTTGCGGCGTTCGTAGTTTTAAGTGTTTTTACCACAAGGTTAAAGCAGCGCTGCATCATCAAGACGGGTTTGAAAACACAGAGCAGTCAGAGATCTAGAGATCGTTCCACACATCCCTAAATCCAATACTTATCTAAATCTCAGGCAAAAAAAACTATTCTGACTGAGATGACCAGCATTAACTGTAACATGAACATGCACATTAACATCTTCAGCGGTGCAGGGGAGCTGAGCGATGTCCTCAGTGGACCACGGAAACCCAGCGACGTCCCCGGCATGACAGGGTGAGGGGGCAGAGTCCTCAGTGGGGCGGGGTGTGAGGGCAGTGAAGAGTCTTCTGCCCTGGGCTCATGCCCTCTCCTCATGCTGTCTATCCCTCTGAGCCCAAACGTCCCTCCAGCTGGTGAGCAGCTCCTCAGGCTTCTCGCCGTCTCTCCTCGAGAGCACGGACCCTCTCCTGCCGCAGCGCTGCCTGTTCTGCTGCATCCATGGTGACTGGAGCAGTCTGTAATAACGAACAACTTCTTTAATAAAAAGCAAGAAACAACACAGAAACAAACACAGGGAGCTAGGCTGAAAGTAAAAGGGCTAACAGTAACAGAAGTCTCCCGCGACATGAACACAGCCACAAACTAATCTTACACATCTCTAATACTGCAGCGACTAAAGGAAGAGCACAGGACTTACAGAAGGTAACTAATCAAGACAATAACACACACATGAGCAGCATAAACACAGGACAGCAGTAGAAGTGCTGCACAGGAGATCAGCGTGCCCTCTAGTGGCCCGAGGTGGAACTACCCCAGGGGCCGTGACCGAGACGTTAAATAAACTGAAGGTTGAGGATAAATCACGAGTTTAGCATGCTAGCGAAACCTAAAGCCTTATTCAGATTAATAATTCTAATTTTATATGAATTTTAATAATAATTATTCTAATTTACAGGAACAACTCTATGATTTTATTTCTGTCTGGACCGGCCATGGCAGTGTTTTCCTCCGTCCTCCTCGGGGAAAATTACAGGCCTGCTGTTTTTCACCAAACTCGTCTGATCGCTTTAGTCCAGATACAGAAGTGATTTTCTACGCAGATGTGACCTCCTGTTGGAAAGAACAGTGTTTAGTCTCGTGGCGTACGGCGTAGGAGAAGCGCTCGGCCGTACCTGGTCTGGTGGCATTTGATCAAATTAGCGCTGACCTTCTCCTCCCGCTGTTAACAAGCAGACAGTCAGAGGGAAAGAGACAGAGACAGGAAAAGAAGGAGAGAAAAAAGCGAGCTTGTCGGATTAATCGTTCTGCTCGAATGAGTCTTGTGATTTTTCAGTTATTGTCATGTTCATTAAATCCTCACGGCAGGTCCCTGGTGGTCTAGCGGCCGAGGATCCGGCGCTCTCACCGCCGCGGCCCGGGGCGCGACAGAACAGATCTGAGTATCAGTTACACAGATACTGCTCATGCCTTAATGATTACTGAATAAATAAATATGAAGCCTGAGCTGGAGATCTCCTCAAACACACCAGAGATCTCCTCAAACACACCAGAGATCTCATCAAACACACCACAGATCTCCTCAAACACACCACAGATCTCCTCAAACACGCCAGAGATCTCCTCAAACACGCCACAGATCTCCTCAAACACGCCACAGATCTCCTCAAACACACCACAGATCTCATCAAACACACCACAGATCTCATCAAACACACCAGAGATCTCCTCAAACATGCCAGAGATCTCCTCAAACACACCAGAGATCTCATCAAACACATACACACACACACACACACAAACACACACACACACACACACACAACAGAACACTGCTCACAACTCACTCACACACACACACACAACTCACTCACACACACAACTGAACACTGCTCACAACTCACACACACACACAACTCACTCACACAGACACACACACAACTCACTCACACACACAACTGAACACTGCTCACAACTCACACACACACACACACACACAACTCACACACACACAAAACAGAACACTGCTCACAACTCACTCACACACACACACACACGCAACTCACTCAAACACACAACTGAACACTGCTCACAACTCACTCACACACACACACACACACTCAGTCACACACAAACACACAACTGAACATTGCTCACAACTCACACACACACACACAAAAGACTGAATCACTCACATTAGTGACTCATTTTAAAAAGCTGAATCAATCATGAGGGAAACATCTGTGAGACAGGACTAACTGTAGAGGGGGCGTGTCCTTCCCAGTTTGTTGTTGAGCGGGAGCGAGCGGGAACGAGCGGGAACGAGCGGGGGCGAGCGGGAGCGAGCGGGAACGTATGCGCTGAAAATTACACTCATGATATCGAGGTATGTTCGGATAGAAAGCTCGTGCCAGTGGCCTTAATCAGCCTGCAGGATCACACTCTTCATTTTCTTTCGTTTTCTCCACCGCAGCACCACGCCCTCTTCCTGGAGAACCATGAAGCTTATGAAGGGCCATGAACTGTAAGCTGTGAGCAAACAACATGCTCGATACGGATGAGTGCAATCGCTCCGGAAAGGCTTTCAGTGCAGACTGACCCAGCTTACAGTTAATATTTCTTCTTGTCCCTGTGCGTCTAACAGCCAAACTCTTCCCCAAGCAGAAGTGCACGTGTTGTTCTTAGGGCTCATTCATAACGTGAGCAGGTCTCAGAAGTCTGCCTGCGCGGCTTGTCATCATCGCTGTTACTCAGCAACGGCCCTCAGCGTCCATCACTGCTGCGTGCAGGAGCTTTAGAGAAATTAGCAAGTGCAGTGACTCAGTGCTTTTAATCGATCCATACGGGTTCAGACATCAGCCCGGCAGAGAGGAGCACTCGGAAAAGTTGCAGAAAAACATTTGCGTTAGAGGTCACGCTGCCCTTCGCTTCCACGAAGAGAAATAACTTTGTTCGACTGAAAGTGTATTACTGAAATTTCCCATTAATCATAGAACAGCTAGACCGGCCGCTAGGTCAGAACAAATGATTTCCTGCAGCTTGAGTGGGACTCGGCCATGCTGGAAAAAATGATTAAACAATAATTACTTCTGCTTTATCTCTGTGAAGAGAGCTAGGAACATCTCGCTCGGAAACCAGTCAGGACGTTCGACATGAAAGCTATACACTTCTCGCCCTTTATATTATAGGAGAAGACGCAGCACCAATCCTGGATTAAATCTATAAAACCTGCAGTATTACTCAAATAGACATACAGGTTAGCACAGAGTAAACAACCTACCATCGCAAATACACACGCGACGTAATTAAATTGTCGTTTTCAGTACTATCAGAGTTTCCAGTAAAGTATGGTAAAATTTACAATAAAGAACTGTAAACATATTTATTTCCGTAATGACTGATGATGGTTTGGCAGCTCCAGCAGCATGGAGCTTCTCAGTCACAGCCAGCAGGGCAGCCGCCGTGGAATGTGCTGCTGTGGAGCCAGACTGGAAAAGTAAATTACTGTAAAGTCCTGTAACATTGTAACACACACACACACACACACACACACTCAGTCAGGCAGGTACAGGTTGTGTACGCTGATGTTACCAAGCTTTAGGGTGTAGTTGTTGTGAAGTGACTTTTGTGGTGACCCATACTCGGAATTTGTGCTCTGCGTTTAACCCATCCAAGTGCACACACACTATAGTGAACACACACACCCATGAACACACACCCGGAGCAGTAGGCAGTGCCGGGGAGCAGTTGGGGGATCGGTGCCTTGCTCAAGGGTCTCACCTCAGTGGTGGTATTGAGGGTGGCAGANCTTCAGGTTCACCTTCAGGTTACAAGTCCGACTCTCAGACCAGTAGGCCACAGGACAGGACTTGAAGGCAGGATTTCTGAAGAAAATATTACTGAGCTGAGCAGGAAACATGAACTAATGTATTAGTAATAATGTATTCCTGGGAAAATGAAACTAATTTACGCCACTAACAAGCTTGTTATTTAGCCTGTATTTATTGCTTACTTATTCATTTGTCTCACAGTGTGATGATTTATGGTAAGTCTAATAGTGTTCGGCGTTTGGATGGAGAAGCATGAACCCGTTTCATTTCTTCCTACAGCAAGCGGCCATGCGTGGTGAGCGCACACAGAACATACGATGCACCGGAAATGAATACAGAAACGTCTTCATCAGAAACTCATGCATTTAAATCACATCAGAGCAGAATGACGGCGTGGAGATGGAGTGCAGTTTGGTACGCAGCGCAGCGGGAGCGCGCAGTCCCTATGATAATCTGAGCTAAAAATACATTTGTGGGTGTTATTAGAAAAATGGCCCAATATATTTATGTTTCCAGTAGAAAGCTGTTTAATATCTTGTGCTGTTAGAATAAAACAACGAGAGACAGGGTGGTATATTTTATTATATAGTGATATAATGATTTATAATGATTTTTTAATGATGAGTTTAATTATTCAATAACAATATGCAGTACATTTTTGCGTTTATAGTTAGATTCAGTTTAATGCATTTGAACAATCATGAAACAATTTACATTATAGCAGCTATAAACAGTCGTTCCTTCACCAGCCTCTCGTTATTCTCTCTCCTGAAGCTAATAAGACCAAAAAAAAAAACATACCTTGTCATGTTACTGAGAAACTGCAAAGTGTAAACTCCTCTGTCCTGAAGACTTTCCCATGTCGGAAAACTTGTAATAATGGCAGCAGTAGAGGATGCAGTGATAAATAATGGCAAATGACAAATAATGACAAAGTGACAAATAATGGCACCAGCATTGGCAGTAGTTGTGCCAGGATTATTGAATGTAGTAATAGTAATGGCAGCAAGAGGCAGTAATAATGGCAGCACTACTCAGTGTAGTAATGGCATCAGTAATGGTCATCTAAGACCCAGTAGCTGTGGCATTAATGGAAGTAGTAATGGCAGAGATAATGGCAGCAGTGGCGGTAGTAATGGCAGAGATAATGGCAGCAATGGCAGTAGTAATGGCAGAGATAATGGCAGAGATAATGGCAGCAGTGGCGGTAGTAATGGCAGAGATAATGGCAGCAATGGCAGTAGTAATGGCAGAGATAATGGCAGCAGTGGCAGAGATAATGGCAGAGATAATGGCAGCAATGGCAGTAGTAATGGCAGCAGTGGCAGTAGTAATGGCAGCAGTGGCAGTAGTAATGGCAGAGATAATGGCAGCAGTGGCAGAGATAATGGCAGTAGTAATGGCAGTAGTAGTGGCAGAGATAATGGCAGCAATGGCAGTAGTAATGGCAATAGTAGTGGCAGAGATAATGGCAGTAGTAATGGCAGTAGTAATGGCAGCAGTGGCAGTAGTAGTGGCAGAACTACTGGATGTGGTAACCATATTACTGGATTCAGTGGCAGTAGTATTGGCACCAGGAATGGCAGTCACAGAGGCAGCAGTGGTGCTAGTACTGGCAGTAATAATTGCTATAGTAACAAAGGATGTTGTGGCAATACTAATGGAAGTAATAATGGTATTACTGGATGTAGTGCCAATTGTAATAGTATTAGTAAACAGTCAACAGTAGAGATAGTAGTATTGGAAAATTACTGGATGTAGTGGTAGTAGTAGAGGCAGTAGTAGGAGTATGAGTAGAGGCAGTAGTAATGGCAGTAGTAGTGACATTACGAATGGCAATAATGCCCGCAGGAACAGTGGCATCGGCAGTATCACTAGCAGCAGTAGTAATGCCTTATGACCAGAGCTAAGGCTCATGGTTCAGCTGTACAGTCTGCCTCTTTTATTCTAAAAAAAAAAAAACATTGAGAGTCACACACACTAATCTGCTCCTGACCCAAAAACATCCAGACTCTGGTTGCTTTGTCCATTAAAGTCTGCGACCATCACATGCACTCAATCTCACAAAACACATTCGCATGTTTGTATTTTTCTCTTGCTAACAAATATGTTCCTCTGTGGACCAATAGCTGATAATCCAGGACGGAGCTATTGTATTCTCTGTTCTGGATACCTTTGACACCTCAACATCATGTTCTACAACAAGAAGCTGTCTTTGTTCATCAGTGCTTATAAACCCTGATGCAGAAGATTACTTCCACCATTTGTTGTCATCGCTGACATCATATTCTACCCCCTCTCAGTCTCTGCGCTCCCTAATCCTGCATTTCTGCCAGCGTTTCTTCTCAATCTGGTCTCAGCAGGCACAGATTATCACAGATTAGATGAGCTGCTCATGGCCTGCATGAATGCAGTTCATTCATTAACATTATTAATGTCGGTGTTGATTGAGCTACACACCAGTCCTAAAGCATGTGGCCTAAATATGGCAGCAGTGAAAAGTCACAAAAATAAAACAGACAACATAAAAAAATGATGGCACTCATTATAAGAAAAGGTTCAATCATCCTTTGGGATTTTTATGGCACCAAAACCCAACATATGTGACATGAATTACACTGAGCTGGAAGTCATGAGCAAGATGCAGTGGGCTTACAATCTTGAAGATGTTCCTCAGATGAGTGGAGTGCCATGGAAGAAACACCTTCACTGTCATGTTTTTCCTGAAATTTTTGAAGTGTCTTGTGATTGCAGTAGCATCCTGCCATTGATCTTTTTGAAGTGATCATAGCTAGATAAGAAAAACACTTGAAGCAGCAATGGAGGCAACAATTTACAATCGTACGACTCTAATAAGATAGATCGAGTCCTCGGCAGGCACTCTACCAGATGTTCCTGTGCTCCTATTGGATGGAGCAGTGAAGTGGCTGGGCATCTGTGAGGGTGGTGTGAAGGGGTCAGTCGGAGAGAGGGAGGAGCTCTTTAGTTTAACATCAAGGAGTGAATGAGGACAGAATAGCAAGAGAGAAAAACAAGAGATTGACTGATATTAGACAGGAAAGATCTCAGAAAGACTGCTAAAGAGTGTAAGCAGTGTGTGTGTTGTGTGGAGGAGTGAATCCCGCTGGGAGATGGGGTTGTAGTTAGGGTGTTAAGTCAGAGCTGCAGCGATGGCGGTGGTGTTGGATGCAGTGTATGTGCGGGTGAAGGGTGTCTGCAAGCAGAATGGGCTGCTCATCCTCTCTGTGCTGGCCGTCGTCATCGGCTGCCTGCTCGGATTCTTCCTGCGCACCAAGCAGCTCTCTGAGCAGGTGAGTGTTAATCTACTGTGCCTGAACACAGCCCCGAAATGAGTGTATTAACCCCAACACAGTCCTCCGTTCCCCCATACAGTCCTCCGTTCCCCAACACAGTCCTCCTTTCCCCCATGCAGTGATTCTTTCCCCAACACAGTCTTACATTCCCCAACTCAGTCTTATTTATTCCAACGCAGTTCTACTTTCTCCAACTCATTCCTTTTTCAAAACGCAGTCCTACTTTTCCCAGCACAGTTCTGTTTTTCTCAACACACTCCTGCTCTCCACAACACAATCTTACTTTCCCAACACAGTCTTCTTTACTCCAACACAGTCCTATTTTCCCAAACACACTTCAACTTACCCCACACAGCCTATCATTTCCCAACGTCATATTACCTGCCCCAACACACTCTTACTTTCCCCAACACAGTCCTACTATCATGAGTGTAAAATAAGTCAGAGCAGTTTATGGAAGAATGGAAGTATGACATGAAAGTGAACAGAAATTGGTAAGTGATGTAGTACGTATTCAGCATTGTGGCATGTGGTGTATAAGTGGGGCACATTTCTGCAGAATGGACCACAATAGTTATGACCCTAATTGTTATTGTTATTGTTATATGTTATTGTTCATGTTTAATCATCGTGCCCATTTTGTATGATGTGCATTGCATGCATTTGTAAATGACCAGCTTTGTTCAATGTTAAAATGGGGTCCTTTGTGGCCATCAAACACAAGAACAGCTCTCCATCAAGTCCAGCTCTTACCATCAGCAGCACAAAGCAGAAAGCGTGGTGTTTCTTTTGTCAGATTTAGCACTTTAAACTAAAAGTGACTTTATTCCTCTGCCATTTGTCTGAAAATAAAAGCCATTCTGCACCGCCACTCAGGGATTACAGTCCAATCATACAAATGCTCTTAGTAATTATGCATTAAGCAAGAGAGCTTCAGGCATGCTAAAGCCCACGTAAGAGGCTGTGTGTCGTTTCAGTGAGACTGAAGCACACGGTTCAGTCTGGAATGTATTTTGTGAAAGAGAGCTATGAGATGGCAGTCCAATTCCTGAGTGTGTAATTGGAAATTTGTGACCCTCTATTCATTAATCAGTAGTGATAGTAATAAGAACATTCTTTAAAGATCGTTATGAATACTAATGCATGTAGTGCAAGTAGAATAAAAACATGGTGTGGAATTTGAATTTGCTGATTATTAACCCGGGACGAGTACATCACCAGGCTCGACTGGAAATCCGGCTGCAGGAAGCCTGGTCAGGCCGGAGAGGTTTAGGTAATCAGCAGAGGGTTTAGGGTGATTTGAGGTTTATAATGATTTAGGGATGATTTGAGAGTGGGCAGTTGTAGGCAGTGTCCTATTTACGGCATTTCTTCATTTCTGCTTTCGGTGGGTGTGATTTAAACACCATTGTTAGAAAATGAAATGGCTTTTGCAAAGATGTTTTCCTTTTCATCCTCAAGGCCATAAAATAAGCTCTGAATATGGCACTTGGGGAAATAGTGTATCACCTTGAGAGAGAGAAATGACTATGAGTGCTTGCATACATGCAGTGTTTATTTCCAATGGACAGAACTGTAGCTCGTGTTCGGAAGTTTTTGAACAAAGACCAAGCAAAAATAGAAAATAAATGAGGTTATTTATGTAATTATAGAATCGTTATTCTGTAATCGCTATACTGAGCTCCAGCTCTGTGTCCTCGGTTGGCTTGTTTACGTTTTTCCGTATTTTGCGGTATTCCGACCAAGGTTTTACAAGAACAAACTGAACCAAATATCAGAAGGATCAGAAGAATGGTGCGAGCGGCAGGAGAGCAGGTGATTTGGGCTTCTGAACTTTAGTGTAAGAGCATGAATGAAGAATGAGGACGTAAAGAAGCTGTGCACTCACAGCACTGGTTCTGTCTTAATGAGGCCTTAGAAACACGTATAATTAGCTATAAATTAATATTTCTGATCTGGTGCTCATGGTGTAACTTTATTTACAGCTTTATTAGCATGAAGCCCAGAGAAATCACTACCTCGTTATAATCCCTGTGGACTTTTCATTAGGAGTGCAAGAGGTCAACATCCATTACAGCCAACACCGCCCAAACACTACCACCACACCAAACCACAACATCACTACCACCACACCTGGAGGGAAAACCATTTCATTTTCATTACATTTCATAAATAATAGTGCAACGATAACGTGATATATCAGAGAAGCTAGGAAGAAAAAGTCGAGCAGGTCATGACATCACCTGGCGCTAGTCTTTGGTCGTGTTTAGGGTGCGTTCATTTTTATGGGATGAACAGAATGTGCGGCCTCATCTTGGTGAAGTTACGAGTAATGATGACAAGCCAGAGGTGACGGTGACAATGGCGAGGAAACACTCCCTGAGAAGCCATGAGGGAGAACCCTTGACAGGAACCAGAGTCAAAAGGGAACCCATCGGCAGGATGCGACTTTTAAACAGTTACAGTGTGTAGGTTAGATTAATTACTGAAGCAGAAGTCATGGTCATGCTGGATCTAGTCTCAAGGGGTGATGTAGAATTCTTCAGTAAAAGAAGAAGTCAGGAGAAGTCCTTCTGAATCAACACTAATCCTTCATGGAAATGGTTTATCAGTTTATCAATCCTGATCATGCAAATAAACCCTTTTTCCTGGCTTTGTTGATGTTGTTGCACTGAGGTTTTGTGGGCATTTTAATGAAATGATGTTAGTGGATGTAGATGAAACATAATGGGAATCAAGATGAGTGTAGTGCTCGAGTGAGGAAAGGAAGCAGACGAAGGAGGATACTGAAGGGTACAGTGAAATTAGAGAGAGAGAGAGAGAGAGAGAGAGAGAGAGAGAGATTAACATTCCAGAGAGAGAACTACAGAGCTATAAGATCTGAAGAGGTTAAGTGGATTGGAAAGGAGGTTGTGTATGACACAGACAGAAGAAAAAGGGCATAGACTCAATAATGAAGACCATGTGCTAATGGAGAGCACATGTCAAAGCTTCAGTCTGAATGAAACGAACCTCTGGACTTTGGAGGAGTCCATTATCCAAATGGCGTTTTATAGCGTCCATGTTCAGCAAGAGGTTTATTTCTGTCCATGAGAGCTGCCTACCATTTGGTGGAACTTTCAGAGAAATTTGTTTACCTGAAGTGCAGAAATTGTCTCTCGCTTATTTTTTTCCCCTCTGTATAAAGTTGAGAGCATGATGAAGGACGTCCATGATGAAAGACAGACAGCGGCAGATTTATAGCGGGTAGTTTGGTGAAGAACTCCAGAGTGGTCTGGTTTTACTTTAATTTCATCTCCTGTTTGTGAATCCTGAATCATCTCAGTCATCTTATCATCTGCGTAATTAAGAACAATAATCTCTGATTGACTGCGGCTCTCGTCTTCCAGACAGCATGCAGAGTTAATTAGAGTTAATTAGAGGGTTTGTTCCACTAGGTGGCGATGTCGTTAGAGGTCTCGAGAGTAAAGAACAAAACAATGAACAATGAAGACAAAAGTTTTGAAAAGTCTGACCGTATATAGTGATTACAAAAGCTGGTTAGATTGTGTTTGAGACGACTCCTTACACCTTGCGTGTTGTCAGTGCTGCTGAATTCTGGACTCTGATTGGTCAGAAGGTGTTGATTAGTTTTCTATAACAGCAGCTCTGACAGTAGCGCAGCTGCAAATCGCAGGTTTATATTAACGCGCTGGTTCTAATACGTTAGCGTTTCTATAGTAACGGCTCATCCGCAGGCGGACGCTCCACATAAAAACGTGTGTAATCTCTGATATGGTAACATTTATGGAAGGAGTCTCCAGTGTCAGTGCTTTGTAACAGTCAGAGGAGTCTACACTAAGATGACAAGAGCGGCTGGTGAAGGAACAACTGTTTATAGCTGCTGTAACGTAAGCGAGAGCAGAAAATAACTTGTTTCACAGACATTAAATGTAACTGTAAATGGATAAAAAAAGTAGGATGTTGCTATTTAATAAATAAAAGTCATAATCGTTGGTAAATTGCTGTGGTGTGAGGGGAATAAAACACTCCGGGACGTGCTGGTATAGGAAAATAATCTACTTGAGGATGGTAAGAGTAACGCCGCTTCATCACACCACCCTGGTGCTGATTATTTTCCTAAAACAGCCATCATAGAGACGAGGAATTATCAGGAGCTCACGTTCTCCGTCATTTCTGTTAGACAGCTGTTCCTGCCACTGAAATATCCATGTGCGATCTCTCAGAAGCTGATGAGGCATTGAGAGGAAGAGAAGAGCGATCTGAATGGATAATCACCTCTCGGGGATTAATAAAAAGTCTTGCGTTGTGAAGCGCTGTCTGTTTAGCGCTGCGGCAGATCACGGCGGCTGCTCAGGGTAGAAAGTGTTGAAGGGGCCAATTTTTTTTTTAAATCCTCACTTTCGAACTGATGAATCTAGCCATGGGGGTCACAGTCCAGTGACTTCTGTGCCGATCCCAAGCCTGGATAAATAGAGAGAGTTGCGTCAGGAAGAACATCCGGCGTAAAACACTGCCAGATTAAATCATGCGTACAATCATCAGTACTCTGAATTTAAATTTTAGAGACAGTGTCACTGAGGAAGAGGCAGGAGTCAGAGCTAGAGGTAGCAGAGCTGAAGATGTTGAGGTTCTCTT
>CM074960.1:22081212-22091730 GCA_037577455.1 Pangasius macronema
CCACTGTACGTGCACTGCAAGACCCTGTGAATGAGCTGTTGCTATAGAAACAGTAACGCATTAGATTAGCAGCTGCACTTCTGTCAGAGCTGCTGTTATAGAAAATTAATCAACAAGCATAATTTTCTGAACAGCATAAACCAGAACGAAGCAGCGCTGTGGTACAAGCCGTGATATTATTATTATTATTATTATTATTATTATTATTATTATTAACACAAAGCAAGAAACTGAAAGGGCTTTGCTATTTATCTAATAACTAATTGCACCTCAAGATATTAATGTAGACAAGAGACAAGAAGACGAGAGCATGTAATGCACATCCGTTCGTTAGAGTTCTTTCAGCACTCGTAGTCCAGAGGCGCAGGCAGACGTCATCGGAGATATTTTTACTGTGATTCTGACTACAAGCACGACGATACGACAGTATGAATGAAGAAGGACATCTGATTAAAAGCAGGGCTATAAATACACAGACTAACAAAACACAAGGATGTAAACAGGAAGGGTTCATGACACCGAGAGTGCCACTGTAGTATCTGTAGTATGTGTAGTGGTGTAGTAATGTAGTATCTGTAATATTATACTATCTGTAGTACTGTATATCTGTAGTACTGTAGGATTATAGTATCTGTAGTACTGTAGGATTATAGTATCTGTAGTACATGTAGTGGTGTAGTATCTGTAATCTTATACTATCTGTAGAACTGTAGTATTTATAGTATCTGTAATATCTGTAGTATCTATATAACTGCCAACCTAATATGCTAATCAACACACTAATAATAAAGAATAAATAAATGATACATTAGAGAAAATATGGAATATCATTTGCTCAGGTTCTAAAGTGCGGTGTGATGAGAGATGTGCAGGTAAAATGATGTGTTGTTTTCCCTCTTCAGTGACAGAAAAGCTGGAGGTGTGTGAATTATGCTTCATGAATTATTCATTAAGCATCTCGTTGTGATGTGAGGATAGGGTGAAGAGCTGATGCAGAACGCAGTGTTATTAATCTGATCCTGTTAGTGCAGCTCTGTGCCGTGTGGCGTGAGTGTGTGTGTGTGTGTGTGTGTGTGTGTGTGTGTGTGTGTGTGTGTGTGTGTGTGAAAACGCCGCGAGTTTCACTGTGGGTCAGGACGAAGATAATTCAAACAATGTACCCAAGTAATACAAAAATAGTTCATTTATTAATTAATAATTAATTAGTAATCATTCATATTATTATATGGAGTATTAGTAATTAATCAGCGACATTTTCACACACCGAAGTCACGTCACAGAAGATTCTGTTTTAACGTGTGACGTGATCTCTGTGAGCTAAACAGCCTTTTAATCCTGATAGCCGAATCTCATCCTCTCAGCGCTTCATTAACACTAAGTGCATGTTGTTGCTGGTGTGTGTGTGTGTGTGTGTGTGTGTGTGTGTGTGTGTGTGTGTGTGTGTGTGTGTGTGTGTTCCAGCTCTGCCACGCTGCCCATCACTTTTAAGTGCCTGCTGGAGAACAACCACATCGATCGGCGCATCATCCGCTTCGTGTTGCCTGTCGGTGCCACCATAAACATGGACGGCACGGCGCTGTACGAGGCGGTGGCGGCCATCTTTATCGCACAAGTCAACAACTACGAGCTGGACTTTGGCCAGATCATCACCATCAGGTAAAGACGGGACACGGCGTGTGGGACGCACTCTGACACTGACGACTCCTTCCATAAATGTTCAAAGTCTCCTTCCAGAACACTTCATCTTATCAGTGATTTATTTCATCTGTTTATTATTGCTGCAGTCCTCACTGTACAAATCCCTGAGAATGAGCTGTTACCATGGGAACCATAACGTACAGGAACGAGCGCATTAATGTAAACCTGCACTACTACAGCAGAGCTGCTGCTACACACAAGTAATCAACACCTTCTGACCAAGCAGAAGTAATGAAGAAAGGAGATTTTGTGTTGTACTCTCGGCACTGAACGCTTTTCACGTCTCGTGTGGTAAATTGCGTCACTCGGTTTTTATTAAACGGCCCTGAATCACAGTACACAGCTCTCTGATCCTGAAACATAGCGGTAGGGTTTTTCAAAGCTCCAGAAGTTTCTTCAAGGTTGCAGAGGAGCATAAAAAGAAGGCTGAGGTTTTAAATTTCTGATCCTGTGTAACTTTGATAGAAAATAGTCTGTAAAACTGTATCAAAGTGTGTTGTTAAGTAGTAAAAGCACTGGAAGATGTGCCATCTGTCACCTTTTCATGGTGTCTGTCAGTATGTAGGGTCTCGGAATTTTTAATTGCTCTCCTAATTAATTAGATGATCAACAGGAAACAGATTTTCTCACCGCCATAGTCAGTTTGTTATGATGTGCACCACAGTGTGGACGTGGAACGGACTGCAGGCTGGACATGCACTTATGTTCATTTTGTTGCACCTCTTAGAGCAAAGTGACACACACACACACACACACACACACACACACACACACACTCGAGACGTACATGCCAGGTTCACGGGTCTGAAAGTGTTATGATTAGCTACGGAGCTGTGTGAGAGTGGAGTGTAATTTAACACACAATAAGACTGAAGCCCAAAGCCTTTCTCTTAACAACTGAAAAACAAAAAACAGAACTTTCCTGAGTATCATTTTTCAGGAACCATTTGATAACCTTCTGTTTTGGGAACAAAATCAGTGCTGTTCCTGAAATGATAACGACAACTGGCAAGAAACAATCACCAAAGGTTTGTTTTTACAGGCACTACTGTATGGTTTTTACTGAAGAATTACAAACTAACCCCTCAGGAACGTCCCTGTAACGTCCCTGTAATGTTCCTGTAATGTTCCTGTAATGTTCCTGTAACTTTCCTGTAATGTGAAATATTTTGTTTTACATTTTTCCTCGTTTGTTTCGCAGCATCACAGCCACAGCAGCGAGTATCGGAGCGGCGGGCATCCCGCAGGCCGGGCTGGTTACCATGGTAATAGTGCTGACCTCCGTCGGCCTGCCGACCGATGACATCACACTCATCATCGCTGTGGACTGGGCTTTGTGAGTGAAATCCTTTTACTGACTTCATCAGGTTCACCTACCATAAAGATAATACTTAATAAGCGTAGAATTATCTGTTTCTCTGCACAAAGTATTGGCGCCCCTCAGGAAGTTGAATTCTGGACTCTGGTTTGTTCAGGTGATGATTACAGAGAGAAAACAACACAACGGGGCTATTACAGGAAAATAATTAAGGAAGCAGAGTCACTGTCATCATATAGTTCATTATTTTCCTATAGCATCACGTCCCCAAGCGTTTTATTCCTCTTACGCCACAGTCATCTGCCAATAATTAACATTTTTTATTTTGTTCCATGTTTATTCTCACAGGTGTGCAAACCTCATGCCTGTACTTTGTGTTTGGTTTGTGACTATCAGTTTACAGTTCACACACACACACACACACACACACACACACACACACACACACACACGCCCACAAGTGAAGCTCTTTAATGTTCATCACAGCAGTGTGTTCTCTTGTGCCGTGTTCAGCACCTGACCTTTGCCCTTTGCCCTTTGCCCTGTGCCCTGTGTTAATAGGGACCGGTTTCGCACGATGGTGAACGTAATGGGAGACGCGCTCGCTACAGGAATCATGGCGCACATCTGCAGGAAGGACTTCATGCAAGAGGGAGACGGAGTGAGTCACGTCTTGTTCTGTATTTAGATTAAGTTCCTGAAGTCATGATTGTGACGTGCGACTCACTTACTGTTCAAATGAAAAAAGAACCCTGTTGCTAGCCAAGTGGTAATAACGCCCTGGAACCTCGTGTCATTTCACACGTCATGTCGTAAATGTGTTTTTTCATTAACACATCATGTCAGGTGTCATAAGTGTGTCATGTCAAATGTCATGTCATAAATGTCATGTTATAAATGTGTCATAAATGTCATGTTATAAATGTGTCATGTCATAAATGACATAAATGAGTGTCAGATGTCATGATATAAATGTCATGTCATAAATGTGTCATGTGAAATGTCATGTCATAAATGTGTCATGTCATAAATGTGTCATGTCATAAATGTGTCATGTGAAATGTCATGTCATAAATGTGTCATTTCATTAACATATCATGTCAGGTGTCATTAATGTGTCATGTCAAATGTTGTGTCAAAAATGTCACGCTATAAACGTGTCATGTCATTAATGTGTCATAAATGTCATGTCATAATTGTGTCATGTTAAATGTGTCATGTCATAAATGACATAAATGAGTGTCAGATGTCGTGTCATAAATGTCATGTCATAAATGTGTCATGTGAAATGTCATGTTATAAATGTGTCATGTCATAAACATATCATTCCCTCAGACTGTACAGCAGTGTCATGTTAACATTACTGCCAGTTGTCATGACAGCTGCCGTAGAGTTTGGTGACATGACATCTGATTTCCCACGCTATCCCAGAGTTTGGTCATGAACACCACAGGAGTGAGACAGATATATTCTTTTCTAAGAAGTGAAAATGCTGGAGGTGAGTGAGAGAAAAGCCGAGTGAATGTCAGACACGCCGAGCACAATGCTGCCTAAATATTTAGACAGTAAAGCAGACAGGAAGCCAGGTGTCTCGAGCAGAGATCATTTTTCAATCTGAGGCAAACATCCGTTTCACTCCTCGCTGCGTTCTCTCGGGGGAACGGGATTTACACGCTGGAGTGATGCAGGAAGTTCACACACTTAATAAAGTGATTCATCAGCAGAATCTTCACCGAGCATTACCATAAGGCGCTGAGAATTTCATTATCTGACGGTAGACGCCAAAGTGCTGCTGGATCGTCTTTCAACAGACGTCAGCTTTATTTACGAGGGACTTTTAAGAACAGCAGACGCTGGTGGTAAACACTTATATTCATTATTGATGCAGCGATTAATCAGCTCACACACAACACACTAGATTAAAGAAATCATTAAAAATATGCATACATTTTCCCCTCACCGCAGCGCTAATCAATCAGCCAAGAAGCGCTTTGTACCGAAGATGAGGCTAATTTACCTGTTAGCTACATCAGCCTGAGCGCTGCAGTGCAAAACTAAACAAACACACACACACACACACACACACACACACACACACGCACACGTTTGGACAGATTGATCACCTTTAAGGCAAAGCGTGAATTTTTTGTAAGGAATTCCACTTGAGCGATTGCTTTTTAGACATTGTGATTGAGGTTAAAGGTTCAGTCTGTGCAGAATCGGCTCTTTAATGGACACCATGTGTGCAGGACGATCCCGTTATCAGTTATCTGCCAAAATATGTGGGCGCGCTGCCTCTGCATGGATTAAGTCCACTTCATTTTCCTGGTTTTCACAAAAAAAAAGTGGACTAGCGGAGAAAGGACGAGGCTGATGCGTGCTAGTTTGACAGTCTGGTTTCTACTCAGTGCGTATATGCAGATATGAAATATTGAGTTAAATAAATGCCAAATATGGGAGGATTTAAGGTTTTAAGAGAAGATAGAAACTATAGAAACACAAGTTTGGAATGATGCATGGAGTCTGTGTTTAGCTGGCGCTTGTCTGAAGACGTCATCATTAGTGATTTTGCTTGAAGGTGCATTCAGGCTCTAAAATTTGAGCTCTAGTGGTTAAAAGGTGAATTACAAAAACGCCATGAACACGAAGCTCCGCCTCCCAGAATCTACAGTGACTTTCTCTATNAGCAGGTTAGCGAGCAGGTTAGCGAGCAGGTTAGCCAGTATAACTGCACTGTTTGTCTTAATGGACTTCACCAATTTGTACTAGTTTATAACATTAAAGATCTCATTTCCTGTCCAGGAGAAATATAGCTGATTCAGTGTCCAACTTCACTCCCTTTGCAGTCGGCAGGATTCCTCGTGCATAGATTTACTTATTTCTTTATTTATTGTAGTAAATCAAACCTTTTTCCTAAAACGCTGCCATTTAGAACTGAACTCCTCCATGATTGAATTTCTGAGCAGTGAAGATGGGGGCGTGGTGAAGGGCCCTGGGGGCGTGTCTATAACATGACTGACAGGAGCGATGTAAAGACAACACGGGGAATGAGATTGCTCTGTCCGCTGCACCAGTGTCCGAGTTTATCATCTCCCCTACTTCCATTTATTCTCCTTCTCTCTTCAGGTTCCTCTAATCTGCGAGACGAAACCCGTCCACATCCAGCAGCTGATGAACTGCCAGCAGAACAACGGCAGTTTCCAGCCGCTTCCAGCAGGGGGCAAACCCGAGCTCGTCTCCCCGGACGTCGCTCGTCTCATGCAGTTAGAGGAAGGAGTGCGACCCCTGCCTCCCGAGCGGAAAATACCCCCAGTGCCCCCGCGCCACCTTAAACACAAGGACAAGGAGCACTGCTCCATCGACATGAACGGCCTCGAGACCAACGTATAGCGGCCATGTTGGACGATCTGGACATAAAGCATATACGCGGATTAATGGATGAGCGTCTTGCTGTAATTTGATTCGGGTTTACATTTCATTTCACGTTTTAGTTTGAGGAGATGGAACAGCATTCGTAGAATTGTTTTTCTGTGTTGTGAGTTTTACACAAAAAATCAGGTCCATGCTAATCACTTGCTAAATGTCCAATGTCCAATCTAACAACAGTGACATACCGTACTTCCTGGTTTGTGCTAGCATGCTAAGCCAAGCTAATAACCCTTAGCATGCTAGCTCAGATTTGCGTACCTGTTGTTAATGCTTTTGGGTGGAAATAAATACCAAGTTAAAGACTCAGCTAGCAACTAGCATGAACATTTTGGGGATTTTTTTGCTTCCTGGATCTTCTACAGCGTAAACCTCGCTCTATATCGCGCTCTACACCTTTAAGCTGTATTTCATATGTATTGTCTTCTTGTTTCTTTTTGTTTGATTGTTTGTTTGTTTTATGTATTTATTTATTTATTTAGCTGTTTATCCATGTTTCTCACGTTCATTTAAACTGACTGTGATGCTCCTAAATGTATTTTTTCTCCGCTTGCTCTTCACGTAGAAATAAATTTCCCTTCATCCGTATCAATGATGGTGGAAATAAAATAACTGGATTTGTCTTGTGTATCACCGTGTAGCCTGGCAGGCTAATTCTCTTTCAAATATATATACATTTGTACATATTTTCATAAAAAAAAAACGTTCAGCTCTAAAGTCATCCTGGATACAGATGTGTTTGACTTTGTGAAGCCGAACTGCAGAATAATTTCCATGTTTTATGCAAATGTTTTTGTTCAGTGTGTGCAGCTGAGTGTGAACAAAGCACATGGATAAAAGGTCAGCGAAAAAACACAAACTGAGCCTGCGATAAAATACGACGGCCACAAATACGGAAGTGAAATTTCCTGAAGATGATGGGAAGAAGAAAAGTACGATCTCTTATTGCTTTTATTTCTTCTTTATTTGAGCATTGTTGTGGTATGGAGTGACGAGGTCGGTTAGAAAGCTCAGTCTCGTTACACAGATCACAGACTGAAAGCTAATTTTTAATTAAAAAAATGAATTTTAAGTAAATCATCAGAAAGTCCTTAATGTTCATGTGTCACATTTTGTGTGTTTGTTAATTTTATGCTAATAATTCAAATCTGTTCAAAAGGAGAGATTGTAGCCTGAGATGAGGAAACTGCTGAAAGATTCACTGCTGAAAAACGATTTTTAAATCATTCAAATGTAATTATTTAGTAGTTTAAGAGTTACAGGGCGGCGTAATACACTTTAATCCACCAGCCCGTGTTCTCGGAGCTGTTTTTTTTCCTCAGCCGTCTCAATCGAAGTTTAGTAAAACAAGAAAATCTTGAAATTGTTTTCCAGGATTCCAGGGTCGGAACGTGACTCTGTCTCGAAAGAACTCACTCGTTGTCTTAACAGGAGGTGAGATGGCAGGTCTGATTGTGATGATCGTCGAGGGATGGTGAGCTCGAAGTCTATCCCAGCCGCAGCGGTGTGTAGCTGAGGAGAGCGTGATCGTCCTGCTCGCTGGCTGAGGTGGACTGCGGCCATCACGTTCTCCTCACAGGTAGCTGTTAGATGGAGTACGGGCGAGGTTTCGCATGTGCAGCTGCCCTGTGAGCAAAACAATACGACTGCTTCATGAGTCTGAGATGAAGAGGCTGATGAGCAGAGAGCCCGAGGTGTTGCGCTGGGAACTTGTAAATGGTTCAGCAGGGTACATGTGGGAATAAAAACAGCTTTCAGAGTCATTTTAAAGAAAAACTCCACCCTGTGGATTACATCAAACATGTTTAGCTTTAGGTTATTGGTTCTGCGGCGAACTGCCGGTTGGTGCCGTATGGCTGTTATTCCTGTGAACAAAACAATAACAGCTTCTTTCCTTGACCACCATTTTCACAAGAAATCCAGCATAAGTCGTGCAAACACTAGACTTAAAGTCCCAGAATGCAGTGCAGCTGTACGACGCTAGTTAGCGATCTACGAGATGACGAGTGCGATGGCGTTGATGTCGGTGGTGGTGTTAGTGTGAAAGCTGAAGCGTTGGAAGCTGGTGTGTTGGAGCAGAGCGTACAGGTGAGGAGGTGAGAGAGCCGGACTGACTAAAGCACTAAAGCGCCGCCGCATCACTCTCTTCAGGTTGAGATGACATGAGCACTAAATCCCACTCTACCACTATCGAGAGGTTCATACTGAACGGCATTGTGGGTAAGCCATTAATAAAAGTCAGAACAGACCAACAACAAGAGACCATGAAAGAACTTTAATCTAAAAAAAATAAATCATGGACATTATTTCTAAAGCTCAAAAGTCCGAGTTCTTCAGGGTGACCTTTTCTTTACAGATAAAGTGAGGAAGTGATTTATATCTGGAATTTGTGTAAGTCCAGTCTGCACTCCAGTCACACATCCCCATGCTCTTCATCTTTTCACGTCAGCTCGCTAAATCAGACCTGAAATGTTGCTCCCCGAACGACCTCAGTTCTCTCAGGTAGAAAACACTCCAGATGTTCTCAGGCTTTTCAGATGTTCCTTGCTTTTTGCATTAGAGGATTTTTTCAGAGCTTCCTTCCTGTACGGCACGTCCACTTTTCACACGGCTATAGATTAGCACAGAGAGAGTGCAATTTGGTGCTGCACAGCAATTTTTCAGCATTTTCAGCATTATCGAGCGGCGAGTGATGTGGAAAAGCCTCGCAATTTCTCCACTGCTCCCTTCTGACCTTTCTGTTTATAACCTGCTTTAATAGAATTGTGCTCACTGGAAATTTCATATTTAGCTTAATCTATTATATTCCTCCTTTTATTCCAGGAAATCGAGTTTCTATAAGCATCTAACCCTTACCCTTTTATTACACACCGTATAACCGTGTCATTCTGATAGAAGATATATGGTGAGGAAAACTCAAATATGGTTTGATTCAGATTTGCTGCCTTCAAAAGCCTTCAATTTATAACAACTATGTAGAAACGCCACTTTCTCACATTTACACCTTTTTAAAAAAATTTTTAAATCTTGTAACCAATTTAAAACAAACCGTTGAGAAAATGACCGAGCTAGGAATCTGATCCCGGGACAAAAATGTAAAAAGATACCATGATTCATGCAATATCTAAGAAGAAACTGAAAAATAAACAATTTAACATCCAAAAATTGTAGAAAAAAAAATCTATATTGAATAAAAAGAAAAACATCTTAAAGATTCAGTACAAAACTTTGATTTAAAAAAAAATATATATTAAAAAAAGATCACAGTCATCATTGGTGAATTCCCCTCCAGGGCAGCAGAGGGCAGCATCACTCACTCACTCACTCTGTTCTTCTGCTGCTGGCTGCGTCACTTCCTGTGTTTGCGCGCACCTGTTCTGTGTCCCTGATTGGTTCCTTATATAAGTCCTGCCAGTCGGCTCCTGTTCCTGAGTACTGTGGTGTTTTTAGGCTGTTGTTGTTGTTGTTGTTATTGTTATGCTCTTGTGGTGGTGATGGTGCTTGTTGGTGGTTGTTGTTGTTGTTTGTTGTGAGTAGCTTGTGTCTGGTCCTCTGTTATAGTTTTTCTCTTTGTTTGTTTGTTTGTTTGTTTGTGTTAAAGCTCATTTGTACTCGTGTCCACTCCCCCAGACTCATTCCAATGTCATTAGTCCCCATGATATCTCAGAAAGACCCTTAATATCCTCATTTAATGTTAACTGAAATAAATTATCACATTAAAAATGTTTAACAAAATCTGTTAAACTCCTCACATTACTAGTCAGACAGTGTATTGTGGCTTTATCGTGATTTTATCGTCACGTCTCCCCGCTGTATTGTTCACTCTGTAATGCGAGGCGGTGCTGCTCGCTCTGCTCCTTCACCACACAGCCTCCTGACACACAGCCTCCTTCACCACACAGCCTCCTGACACACAGCCTCCTTCACCACACAGCCTCCTTCACCACACAGCCTCCTGACACACAGCCTCCTTCACCACACAGCCTCCTTCACCACACGGCCTCCTGACACACAGCCTCCTTCACCACACAGCCTCCTGACACACAGCCTCCTTCACCACACAGCCTCCTGACACA
>CM074960.1:22124706-22140093 GCA_037577455.1 Pangasius macronema
GCTGAAGGGCAGGTACGCTGAAGGGCAGGTACGCTGGGGCAGGTGCGCTGAAGTGCAGGTACGCTGGTGCAGGTACGCTGAAGGGCAGGTACGCTGGTGCAGGTACGCTGAAGGGCAGGTACGCTGGTGCAGGTACGCTGAAGGGCAGGTACGCTGGTGCGCAGGTACGCTGAAGGGCAGGTACGCTGAAGTGCAGGTACGCTGAAGGGCAGGTACGCTGAAGTGCAGGTACGCTGAAGGGCAGGTACGCTGAAGGGCAGGTGCGCTGAAGGGCAGGTACGCTGGTGCAGGTACACTGAAGGACGGGTACGCTGAAGGGCAGGTGCGCTGAAGGGCAGGTGCGCTGAAGGGCAGGTACGCTGAAGGGCAGGTGCGCTGGTGTGCAGCACGTCGTCCTCACGTCTCCGAGCAGATCATCATACTGACTGAACGTGACTTCCTTCTTTTCTGTCTTCCTTTCTTCCATCCTGACTTCCTTTCTTCCCTCCTTCCTTCTTTCCTGACCTCCTTTCTTCCATTCTGACCTCCGTTCTTCCCTCCTTCCTTTTTCCTGACTTCATTTCTTCCATCGTGACTTCTTTCCTGACTTCCTTTCTTCCTTTCTTCCATCCTGACCTCCTTTCTTCCATCCTGTCTTCCGTCCTTCTTTCCTTACCTCCTTCCTTCTTTCCTGACTTTTTTCCTTCCCTCCTTCCTTTCTGACTTCCTTCCTTTTTTTCTTGACTTTCTTCCTTCTTTCCTTCTTTCCTGAATTCCTTTCTTCCCTCCTTCCTTCTTCCCTTCTTCCTTCTTTTCCTTCCTGATTTTCTGGCTCGGAATAAAAACGGGGTTATCAGTTGTTTCACCTCTGGACCTGCTTGAACAGCACAGCTACCGTAAATACGCTGATAAACTGACGGATTATTAACCACTTGCTGAACTGCACAATATTACATGCTGTAGTTTAAGTAAAAATATAGTTACGTGATGATTTTTTTCTCTCAGCCTTTTCTCTGTTCAGTCACAACGTTGCCTTTATAGAAGGAGATTTTGTCACTGAGGTTAATAAAGATAAATAACAAACACACATTTGTAATTTTAGAGTTAAATTAAAGAATTAAAGAGTCAGCTGTATTACAAATTTAATGCAATCTTCGTATCAGCTATAAATTGTTGTATAATTATAGTTGATTGTATAGAAAGCTGCTCGTCTTCTCGTAGGACGCGCTCAGTAACCCGAGGACGGAAGACGCACCTGAGCTCCCAGAGCTTCCGGAGCTTCATCCACCCACACAGAACGCGTATCCCGTTTGGGAATATTTTGGGTTCCTGAAGGACGCCGAGGGATCGGTCGTGTTCGACGGCTTCCCCATCTGCAAAATATGTCGCCAGAGAGTGGAGTCCAAAGACGGAGACACGAGGAACATGTTCCACCACCTGAAGGCGAATCACCGGAGCGTGTACCAGCAGATCAAGGTACAGATGAATCCGTGAAGGTGGTGATGAAAAACCACGAATCTGTAAACTGTTATCTAAATGTAATGTTTTTATAGCCGGCGGTCGAGAAAAGGGTTTATAAGCCCTTTGAGCTGTGTCCACCGAACGGTCGGCAGATCGACATCAGATTATGGGATCACTTCGGATATCCTAAAAACGCAGAGGGCGAGGTCGAAGAAGACGGAGCTCCGGTGTGTAAAATCTGCCTCCAGAAGCTCACGGCGTCCTCCAGAGGAGCGAACCTCACCACCAGCATGCTGAGGCACCTCCGGAGGAACCACCAGTCCGTATACGAGGAGGTTCAGGTGACGAGCTTTAAACCTGCTGCTGGAGATCTTTCTGTGAAACAGTGATGAGACAGGCCTGCTTCTGATTGGTGGGCTTTTGTCTCTGAAGTTTTAATATGCTAATTAATGCTAATTAATGCTAATTAACACCTTGCATTTTGACATGTATGTTAGCTATTAATAATTTCTTTATTAAATCTCATCTTCTTGTTTGTACGCACATAGAAGGAAGGAAATGAAGGAAAGAGAATAAAGAAAGGAGGAAAGAAACAAAGCAATCAAGTAAGAAAGGAAAGAGAAATAAAGATGGAGCAAAAAAAGTCAGGAAAAAGGAAATAAAGGAGGGACGGGTAAAGAAGGAAAGGAAAGGTGGAAAGAAGGAAAAAAGAAAGAAGGAAGAAACTGAAGCAAATAAAGGTAGAAAGAAGAAAGGAAAAAAATGAGGGATAGAAGGAAGTAAACAAAGAAGGAAAAAATAAAAGAAGGAATGAAATGTAGAAAGAAAAAGGGAAGGATGAAAAAAGGAAAGAACGTAAGGAAAATAAAGAATAAAGCAGTGAAAGAAGGAAGGACGGATAAAGGAAGGACAGAAATACAGAAATAAACTAGCAGGAAGGAAAAAAGGAATGGGGGAAAAAATGCCAGTCAAAAGAAAAAAAGGGAGGAAGGATGGAAGGAGAGGTAAAACTGCAGAAAGGAAAGAACAAAGGAAGTAAAAAAAAAAAAGAGAGAAAAAGGTCAAAGAAGGAAAGCAAAAAGTATAAAAAGAGATTTAGGGAAAGTGAAGCTCGCGTTGTGGAAATGGGAACGAATGCAGAGGCGTTTTCTCAAAATTCGATTACGGCGGCTATTAAAAGTGGTAAATGGGATTTCTCGGCGCTTGTAGGTCCGCTGCGTCATCACGCGGTGCTTACGACCTTCATCGCTTACTCTGACAGCGTCCTGAAGCGGCGCGCTAACGTCTGCCTTGCTCGCTGTCTGCAGGAGGCCATCGGAGCCTGGAGGCCCGAGTGGAACGGCGAAACCCTGGAGCTCTACCCGCCGACGCAGAACGTCACGTCGTCCGTCTGGGAGCATTTCGGATACCTGAGGGACGCGGAGGGGACGGTGGTGTGCGACGGCTTCCCCATCTGCAAAATATGCCACCAGAAAGTGCCTTCTAAAGGAGGGAACACCACCAACATGTTCAAACACCTCAAAGACTGTCATCGGAGCATCTACAGCGAAATCCGAGTGCGTACGAGCGTGGCTGATTAACCGCTCTGCGATGAGAGTTAGCACAGTTAGCTTTCGCGTGCTGCGTTAATCACTGTCACACACTGTTTAAGCAGTTACGCGATATTTACCCTAGATTAGCCACGCCCACTTTAGATTGAAAACCGGACTAAATCTAAAGACCTTGGAGAGTCTTAAGACCTCGTTAGAAACGGGTTAACTTTATTACCACTTCCTGATCCCCGTTTCAGCCGTCTCTCTCTCTCTCTCTCTCTCTCTCTCTCTCTCTCAGTCCGCAGTGACTAACGAGGTGTTTGAGGACGTTCGCTCGGCCGCCGACCTCCACCCGCCCAGCACCCCGTGTGACCCGACGCTCTGGGAGCATTTCGGATACCGTAAAAACGCAGAGGGAGTCGTGGAAGAGGACGGAGCGCCGTTCTGTAAACTCTGCCTTCGGAAGTTAGTGTCCAGGGGAGAGACTACGAGAAACATGAAGCAGCACCTTAAGGAGAACCACAACACTGTGTACACCGAACCCGAGGTGCAGATCATAACCATGTTTTTTTCTTTTAAAAGTCGTCCTTGGCTGTGTTTTTTCCTTTAATGCACTCTTTAGACGCATTTTTCCTCCTGCAGCGTGACGTATTTCGGTTTACCCAAGTGAAGCGACATGTTTCGGTGGCCAGGACTTTAGTCTTATCCAGAAGAAATTAGAAAAATTTGCTTTGGATTTGCTTTTTGTGAGTTTTACAAAAACACAGTAAACGTTGTGCATTAGCGCCCCCTAGTGCCCTACAGTGTGTTTGGACGTAGCATCGCATTTCTAAATTACTGCTTTATTATTATCGTTTCAGCAGATGATATATTGCTCCGGTCGTGTTTGAACAGCGCGATTTCTCGGGGACGTTTCGGATCTTAACCAGGTCTTTCCGTCTAACAGGAGGTCCTGAGCTCGTTCGTCTTGGAGCTGGACACGGGCACGTCGGACCTTCATCCCCCGACGCGGAAGGTGAAATCGGCTGTGTGGAAGTTTTTCGGTTACCCGAGAGACGCGGCGGGGTTGGTTCTGAGTGACGGGTTCCCCATCTGCAAACTCTGCCAAAAGAAAGTCTCTGCTAAAGGAGGGAACACCACCAACATGTTCACACACCTCAGAGATTATCACCGGACAACATATAACGAGATCAAGGTACGAAATTTAATGTTTGACCAATCAAATCTGTTGTTCATGATTTAACGAACGCTAAGAATTGGTCTGATCTCAACGTCCTTCAGGCAACATTCGATCCTGTGAGGACTGAGAACGAGCTGGAACCCGTGGAGCTTCATCTCCCGACGACGGACGCCCTGTCGCCAGTCTGGAAATATTTTGGATACCTGAAAACCGCAGACGGGTCTGTGGTGTGTGACGGCTACCCGCTGTGCAGGCTGTGCCAGCTGAAAGTGACGGCTAAAGGAGGCAGCACCACAAACATGCTCATGCACCTGAGGGCCTACCACCTGGATGTGTACAAGGAAGTCAAGGTAAAGTTCACGGTTTTAAAACTGATACTACACACTGAATTTACACACACACACACACACACACACACAGTCATGTAACAATAGCCTTACAGGGACCAAAGTCATACACCTGCATATTAAGGACAAAAAGTACAGCACTAATACACGCACACACACACACACACAATCATGTAATTGTCATTATAGGGACCGTGGTCACACGTGCTTTGTGGGGACTCCGTGCATTACCAGTTTATATTCATCTGAATACTTTCTAGTACGGCGTTTTTTCAGGTTATAAACACTGCTGTGTTTTTATTTGTTTGTAGCCAGCCGTTACTAAAAAGTCCATCTATAGACCTTTCGATCTCTATCCACCGAGCGGTCAAGACGACATCAAGCTATGGGATCATTTCGGATATCAGAAAAGCGCAGATGGAGAGCTGAAGGACGACGGAGCCCCGATCTGTAAAATCTGCCTTCGGAAGATGATCAAACCCCCGACGGGCGGGACGCCGACCACCAACATGCTGAGGCACCTCCGCAAAAAACACCAGTCGGTTTATAACGAAGTGCAGGTGAATGTCTTTATCAGTAAGGTACAGCTACATGAAATAAACACGCTGTAAGTTTAACTTTTATTTTAAAAAATCCAAATCTGTTTGATGGTCGTAAGTACAAAAGTATTTTTCACTTACTAAAAAAACATTGTTAAAGCTACCAGCTTGTATTATCGCTTTTTAATATTGGAGGTTGTTAGCTAAATATAATTATAGCTTTATAAAAATTTGGTATTTAATTTAAATATAGCTAGCTGCTGGCTGCTGGCTAGGGTGTAAGCTACAGTTACACTAAGGGTTCGTTGTTTTTTAGTAGATAGTTAATATTTTAGTTGGCTACGTTTACTTACATAAATCAAATATAGTGATAAATGAATATGCAGTAGCTGAAAATCTCTATCTATCTCTACAGAATCTGTGTAGCTAACTGGCTTAACATTGGGTCAGTTTCTTAGCATAACATCTTAATGTCTGTGCATCAGGAAGCGATCACGACGCTCAGAACAGCGTGGGGTATCGAGCCACCCGAGCTCCATCCACCGACTCAGAACGTCACGTCTGCAGTCTGGCAGTATTTCGGCTACCTGAAAGACGCCGACGGCTCGGTCGTGTGTGACGACTTCCCCATCTGCAAGCTGTGTCAACAGAAAGTGGCTTCCAAACGACGATGCACTACGAACATGTTTAAACATCTGAAGGATTACCACAGAACCATCTACGACGAGGTCCGGGTATGTACACTACGCGCGTCGTCAACGGCGCTGAAGCAGACTCGTTCTGTCTTCCGTTAGTCTGAAAATTGTAAAAATTGTAGAGAAAAAAAAAAACCCGATGATCTCACTTCTTAGAGCGCGGTCACGAGTGAGACGTTTGAAGATCTCTTCCTGCCGACGGACCTCCATCCGCCGAGCGGCCAGTACAATCCCAAACTGTGGGAGTATTTCGGATATCGTAAAACGGCAGAGGGGAACCTCGTGGAAGACGGAGCGCCGATCTGTAAACTCTGCCTCCGAAAGCTGATCTCTAAAGGCGAGACGACGTCGAATATGATGCAGCACCTTAAAGAGAACCACAACGCTGTCTACTCCGACGTACAAGTAAAGAATTTTAACTCTCTATAGCTGTCATTTATAGACTATAAAGCACAGTGATATGATTTTTATTATTATTATCATGATCATTATGATGTTGTAGAGGGAAGTAAACCCGTTCACCATCGGAGGAGCCACTGAGCTCCCCGAGCTTTACCCGCCTGAGCACAGGGTGAGGTCTGGCGTCTGGAAGTATTTTGGCTACCTGCGGGACACGGAGGGTCCGGCTGACTGCGCAGGCTTCCCCATCTGCAAAATCTGCCTTTCGAAAGTGTCCAATAAGGGAAAGGTCACGGCCAACATGACCGCACATCTCAAAGATCATCATCGAAGCATCTACGATGACCTTAAGGTTTAAACTTATAACGTCCTGCGTTTGCGTAATCTTACTTTATAATAAACACGGATGAGCTTTATCACTTTAATCAGTTACAAAGTGGTAGATGTTTTTTCTCCATTTGTCCTGTTTTTCTTATTTTGAACAATAAGAACAACGAAGCAGCTTAATATAATCAGTTATTACGTCGCCGATTATTGCAAATAAAAACTAGCTAAATTAGCTGAATATATATATATATTTTTTTTTGTTTGTTTGTTAGATACCAGACAGAAGGCCCAAAGCGGTATCGGCTGAAAATCTCCCAGATCTTTACCCGCCATCGAAACAGCCTCTGTCTCCAATCTGGGAACATTTCGGACTTTCCAAAAACGCAGAGGGAGTGGTGGAAGAGGACGGATGCCCGATCTGCAGAATCTGCGGCAAAAAGGTTTCAAGCCAAGACGGAAGGAAAATGATCAGACATCTGCATTTCTGCCATTTCTCTGTGTATGAAGAGCTGAAGGTAACAGAGGTTTCAGTCTTTCCAGGTGTTCAGCATTATATATCACTCGGGAATAATATATATATATATGTATACGTGTATATATCTGCTCAGAGACAAACATCAGGACTTTGTTGTAGCAGCCGATTTTTATTTTGTCTTTCGTGAAAACTATAACCAGGTGATATATTTTTTCTAAACCGGTGTTTATAATAATGTTTACAAACCACAACCACCAGTGCACTTTATTGGTGCTTATTTTGGTCTCACTGGAGCTTCCAAAGCATTTTTATAAGTTCAGCTGAATGCTGAGTGATGTCAGGCGTTTTTGTTTGTTTGTGTTTGTTTGTTTGTTTGTTTGTTTTAGCTCTTGACCAATCAGATTGCAGGTTGAGGACACGTGAGAAAAACACACATGGAGGACAGTGTGAGGGGAAAAATTAGTTTTGTTAGTGAGCAAATATCAGGAGATTCACTAAAACTGAGAATAAATCATTGCCAATTTTCCAACTAAAAACAGCAGCGTGTGTATTTTTGGGACGTTCCCCGGAATGTGGTTTGGCGTCTAACTTTATCTCAGTCGAGTCGCACAAGCAGCTAAAATTCCCTTCAGAGCTACGGAGAAGACGAGCAACGTCCTGATCGCCAGAGTTACACCGATTTTAATTTCAACTTCTCTTACTGAGAAAAATAAATCTAATCTAGACTTTAGGCCAAATAGCTAGCTGATATTAGCTAGCTAGCGCTGCTAAGAGTGTTGTCATGGTTACGTTTTTCAAACCTTTCCCGTTTTTGTCTTTCTAGAACGCAATTAGAGCTTCAAAGCTGGGAGTGGACGCAGGAGGCCAACCCACCGACCTTCACCCTCCCTCCAAGAGCGTCCGCTCCTCCGTCTGGGAATATTTCGGATACCTGAAGAATCCGGACGGCACGATCAACGTGGACGGACGTCCGATCTGCAAGATGTGCTTCCATAAAGTGTCCAGTCACGGAGGAAACACGACCAACATGTTCAAGCACCTGGAGGACAAACACGGGCTTAGCCAGTAGCGGACGAGCTGATTGGATAAACGTGGGGGGGAAGGGGGGGGTCTTAAAAAAAGAAATGGATCTTTAAAAAAAACCTGGATGCATGTAAACCTCGTGGACAAGAGGGATATGTTGTGAGTGAGTAATTAGCACTGGAGGATTACGCGACGCGTTAAAGGAGGATTAGAGAAAAGACTCGACATGCTGATGTCCTTGTGCCTGGTTTTAAATCACTGTTACCTCATATTCACTCCAGAAAATAAAAAAAACAACAACTCTAGTCTAGTTCAAATCATGGGTTCTGTACGGCTCAAGGGGTAGTGCTGATACTCTGAGGTAAAGTCACCTTTAAAATAAATAAATAAATAAATAATAAATGTCTGTAGTAGTTCAGTCACGTCTCAGTAAATCAACACGTAGGCAGATTGTTCTGTTCCTTTTCCTGTCTGTCCTTTTAGTCCAGACCTTCCCACCAACAATTTCACTAATTCTCACAGTGAAAACTTTAGAAAAGCTGCAACTTTGGACACCGACGGAACTCTGACGTGGAGATTTGGGACTGCAGCTGAATCCAGGACTTTGAGACAGTGGACATTCGAGATGGAGATGTACAGCGTAGGTCCTGTTTCGCTGCTCTGACGTTAGCGTGAGACGGTTAGCCCAGCCTACACACATCACGTGAACAGCATTTCGTAGCACTTCCTCCAACAACACGTGGCTGGAAAGTAAGAAAACCTCTGAGGATCGGTGGGTAGGAGATGCAGTGTTGTGACAAATCCCTGTTTTCCAAAAACGTGGTGAATTGTTGATGGGCGAGAAAACGTGAATAAACGCGATGCGAGACGAATTTCAGTGTAACGTGGCTGCCATGAATTTCTTTCCTTGTCTTTGAGCATTTTGTTAACTACCTCAAAGCCAGTGAGACGGACGTGGAAACGAGAGTGACGTGAAGAAGCCGAGCGAGATGTTTTCTGTCCGTTTCTGGCCTGGTGCTGAGCCGCACTCGTCTACAGCAAACTTCATGAAACGGCTCTTTACATTAACACGGAGACTTGCATGTATGGGTCATTAATTTATTTCGTCATCTTGGTTTTTTTTTTTTTAATCGAAACATTTCCAGTTTCAGCATCTGAGCTGTTCATGAGTTTATTCATCTTCAGCCATCTTCGTTTCCTCCGGCTGTCTAAAAAGCTCATGAGTGTCTCTTCGCTCGTCTGAGTCCATACTACAGCACTGAAACACGACTTGTGTCCCCTGCGTCATCATATATTAAAATATATACATATTTTTTTTACATGTATGCATTTTTTTTCCAACTTTCTCTCATCATCGTGCACCACGTGTGTATTCTGGCATCCTTCACACAACCGATTTCACAGTACACAGGTGATGGTGAGAGTGCTAATCCAGTAGTCAAACTCAAAAAAAACAACTTAATGTGTTTATTTACACACAGATGTTATTTACACACAGACGTTCTCTCTCTCTCTCTCTCTTTTATGCAACTCAGTATTTTGGTTCTGTCTGGATTCTTGGACGAGTTTCACGTGCCGTGTGCGAAACCGCGAAAGATGTGCACTAACACAAATTAGACCATTTCCAAATAAATCAGTATTGACAGATTTGTAGACGTCTGAGCTGGTACACCATGACATCCTGGAACAACAGGTGTTATTGGATGAAATGTTGAAACGGAGTGATTGTCTTTCTTATCTGAACTCACAGGACAAGAGTGAAATGAACTCTACTGGGGCGCGAGAGCGAGAGCGGCCATCTTGGCCAGTTGCGTGTGAGGTAGAGAGGAGCTTAGCGTCTGTTAGCGGTGAGAGGAGTCCTCCGGCTGCGATGGAGCCTCCTTCGGGCGTGGTTAGTAAACACTACGCTCAGGAAGGGTGTGTGTGTGTGTGTGTGTGTGTGTGTGTGTGTGTGTGTGTGTGTTCAGTGGTACAGCGTGCACATGCACATTCTGAGCTCTGAGCCTTACTTCAGATCCAGAACACACTTCACCCCGATGATCAGGTGCCTGATGAAGACCCCAGTCTTAAATAGTCTGAGTTAAATCTGAACCTTTAGCACTTTACTCTCCTCAGACTTGTGTGTACTACATTAAATTCACAGTTCCAGAAGTTTCTCCACATGCTTGTGTTTGCGTTTGATCACAGGAGAGCGCACGTGATGGTGAAACCCAGGAGAACGTACTGCTCGAGGTCCTCAGCTACTGCAGGGTAAACTTCCTGCTCACGCCTTCACGGCAGGGGCGTCCGCATTTCCACCCGGTGTAGGGGCGTGTCTGGAGACGGCACCGGTCCGATTCCCGTCTCCGTATTGGGTAGATAGCAACCAAAAAAAAAAGGATGGATATCAGAGAAACTGTATTGGATCTTTGAACAAAAAGAGTGGGGTTGGATTTTAAAAGAAATGTTTTTCGGACCTGGAAATGTTTCTATATAAAGAGACTGGACATGTTTCTTTTGTTAGGACTGAGTTTATTAAGTTTATACTTTATAATTTATTATGACAGTGTAACAGGTTTTTGTATAAACAGTGAAACTGCAGTTCTTCGGCATAAGAAAGGAAAAGTGAGACATTATGGGATAGATTTTGTTTCAGCAAAGAAATCGTGGTATCTTGCCATCTCTAGGTGCTTCCCAAATAATCGAACGAATTCCTCCTGATTGATTACTGATTCCTAATCCTCCTAACTCTTAAAATGCATTTGGAGGAATCGAGGAACGAGGAGATGAGAGATACGATACGTTCTCCATCTGGTCTCCAGTAAGAAATGCTTGGATGCCCCTGACCACATAAACAAAAAATCATCAACTCCTTTTGTCTGTAATTTACACTTCAGACATTGTTTAAATAATAAAACACCGTACTTTCCCCTCCGTCAGTTCCTGCATGCAGCAGTGCAGAGGCTCGAGCAGAAGATCGACAACCTGCAGTCCAAGCACAGGACTCTGGAGATCTCACAAGAGGTACTGCAGCTTTCACCTTCACGTTCTGCTCGCCAGCTTTTTCTCAAATTACTTCACTTTAAAATAAATAAATAAAAGATCACGTGGCAGCGTTTGTGACGCTAGTAGCTTTACGTTTACAAGCATTATATCACACTGGGAACATATGAGCTTGATGCAGCTAGAAGTCTTCACGAATCCCCAGAACTGCCAGGAACCGAGCGTATGCAGCGATCGGGTAAGTGGTTCGTTCAGAATGAAAGACACGTCGTCGTTCAGCGCTCACTCGGGGACTTGCTGATCACTTGCCTTTCTGTTCATATTCTTTAATTAAAGTAAACTTTTACAGCCGATGGTGGCCGTGAGAGGCGCTCAGCTGTCCTGGTCCCTCGCTCAGCGTCTCGGGCCTTCACCTCAAACAGGACCACCGAGGAACCCTGCACGGGGGCAGGACGCCGCAAGTGTCCCTCCTCACAGCGTCGGAGGAAAGAGGAGCAGACGCAGGAGACGGCGAGCTCAGACAGCGTCCGAGCAGAAACAGGAAGAGGCCAGAGATGCTGAAGAGGAGGATCCACGAGGTCACGACGTGCAGAAGAACAACAGAGCGAAGCGTCAGAGAAAACAAAGGAAACGTCTCGCCGCAGCTGGATCTGAACCCGAGGAGCCACTGAGCGTAAAGGAGGAGAACCGTAGTGCGCAAATCAGTGAGTGCTGAATTCTGCGTTCTGATTGGTCAGAAGGTGTTGATTAGTTTTCTATAACAGCAGCTCTGACAGTAGCGCAGCTACAAATCGCAGGGACTCGTACGCCGCACTGATGATAAACAGATAAACAAAAAATGTGTGTAAGTCTTCTGACATCTTCAGGACAGAAGAGTTTACGCTTTGTGGGGAAAAAGAGGATTTGTTTTGTTGTAACGTTTAAAGCGGGACGGCCAAGTGGACAGCTTCAGCTAAGGGGGAGGCGACGAGTACATTTTCCACCAGCAGAGATGATATTCCTCTATAAAGGGGTTCGTTAGTCATTGCATTGAGTGAATTTTATTTTATTTTAAAATGTTTTCCCATTACACAGCCGAGTCGCGTTGTATACTCTACACAGCGCACTACAGTTTAACGTTACGAATGAAATGTGAGCGTCTGCCACTAGGGGGCGAACTCTGAGCACCGCACTGAAAACGTGTCAAATTTTTATTCATTAAGTTACACAGAAAAGGAATAATTTTAGGCTTCAGTATGTCGAAAGAGTCGAATCAAAGCTGATTGACAGCAGGATGTAACCATAGCAACAACTGTGTGATCGTAGCTTTAAAAAATGAGTCTGTTTGTGTTCTCTCTTCTTTCAGTTACAAAGAATAAGGAAGTACACAAAGCGTCGTCTCGTGTCCAGGATGGCGCGAGTCCGGGCCACGCCGCGGGACGTTAGCTCTTCGCCACGTGTCCATGCTCGCTTCACACTCCGTCAGGATAAACCTCATCTGCCTTTATTGCCTAAATATAGCATCTGAATAAAGATTCATTGTGTGTTTGTTTTTTTTTTTTTAACAATTTCTATTCATGTTGGAACTGTTTCTATTTGCAAATAAATTAAAAGGACATTAACATTGCTTGGGTGTGTTTTTTTACGCATGTAGTCCTTGCAAAAAAAAAAAAAAAACTCTACAAATCCGCGTGACCAGGTGGTGGTGGTGGTGTTGTTGGAGGTCATGAGGTCATCAGGGTCGATCCCCGCGCCTGTCTGTGGCATTTCTTCAGAGTGTGTCTGGTTTTCCGGATGGCGCCGTTGATGGCGTAGACACACGCCTTCCAGTTGGGTCCGTCCTCGTCCAGCTTCATGTAGGGGAAGCGCTCACACAGATACTCTACAGAGAGAAACACGGCTTTATTTATTCTCTGTCCTTCCTTTCTTTCTCTCTCCACTCACTTTCATTCTCTATCCCTTTCTTTATTTTTTTTTTATTTAATCCCCCCTCGTTTTGGTCACCTCTGTTACATCCCTTTTTCAATTGTGGAAACTTCATTCATTCCTGCATCATGTTTCTTCTTCCAAAGACAATATTTCTTTCTCTCTTTTTTTTTCTTGGTCTAATTGTCTAACCTCCATTTCCATGTTTGACCATTTTTTTAGCTTTTCTAGCTTCTAGCTTTTTCATGCTTGTCCTTCCCACCGCTCCTCTTATCCACGTTCCACACCTTCATGTTCAGTTATTTTAATTGTTTTTGTACGTGCCGTAAAGCCCTTGAGTTACGCTCCAAATAAATACTTACAGTAACTTTTCACTGAAACATGCTACAGTAATATAACTACTGCTCAGTTCTGTGTTTGAGTTAGGATCTGTTTGAGTTAGGATCTGTGTTATTTGAGTTACATTAGCGTATTCCGAGTTGTGTGATGTTTAGTCCTCGTTCTCTGGTGTTATCGGAGTAGTTTGAGCTGGAATGATCCGAGTTTGGAATAAAGTGAGCATTACCTGAGATTACTGAGTTATTCTTTGAATTAAAAGCTATTTGAGTTAACATTATCTGAGTTGTTCGTGCTGCCATTATTTCAGTGATGTGGTTGGAGTGTGTGTGTGTGTGTGTGTGTGTGTGTGTGTGTGTGTAGTTGGTGTGTGTGTGTGTGTAGTTGGCGTGTCTAACCCCTCAGTGCTGAGATCTTGTTGTGGTCCAGAGGCAGGATGCCGTACTTGGCATTGCCGTACACGTTGCTCTGCACCAGCACTTCCTCTGGGAAGATGAATCTGATGAGGTAGCGAGCGACGAGCGGAGGATTCGGCCTCTGTAACGCCGAGTACATCGCAAACTGAGGCACCTTCACGTCCCGATCCGGATGACCCAGATACACTACAGTCACAGGGGAGAAGAAGCTGATTAGCACATCAGAGACGGGCGAGACCGAGACTGAGACTCTGAAATGAAAATTATCTTTTAAAAAAATAAATCCCAATGGTTTAAAACATTTCTCTGAAGTCCTGAAGGGGAAGTTAAAGTAAAATTAAAGTGAGAAGTTTTGTACAACTTCCTAGCTGCTTATAATTTCCGTTCAGGCTTACCCTGAGCACCCGGCTCATAGGAATAGTCATTTTCCGACAGCGGCTCTTCATCAGACTCTCTTTTGAGTTTGTTTTTAAGCGCCGTCGTCTGCTGCAGGTCATCGCTGTCACCGTCTGAGAGCTCCACGTCGATCTCGGCAGTGGGCTCGGGTTTGAATTCCTGGACCGATTCCACTCGTTCACTCAGATCTCTCACCGCTTTAACCTGCGCAGTAACGGAGTAACAATGTGATGAAGTCACGCTACAATCATCATCCAACACCATGCGGCTTACAGCAGTGGAGTCAAGCGCATGTTGGGTAACAGACCATGTCGCGCTCGGTCCGTTTGTCAAGTGGGCGGGACGAAAAACTCTGTTTAGCAGATCAATAACAACTGATATTAAATGCTGATTTATGTTCATATTTTCACCAACAGAAACACATGAACTGACTGCAATTCATTCATTTACTAATACTGACACCGAAATTACAAATTGTCTCTGGGGCAGGAGGTTGCTGGGTTAACCCTCAGCCAGGTCGTGAGGATATGTACACTAGAGGTCACACTACTTAACCAATGTCCTCAAGAAATCAGCTACTTCTATCCTGAACAGTTCCTCTTTCTTTGGTTCATGAGGTTAAGCATCTCTTAAGTCTGGACCTGCGGCCCTCGGTGGTGCAGTGGTTAGAGCTGTGGGTCCTGCAGGTGAAGAATCAATATGAGTAATGACTCTAACTACTGCATATAAAGTAACTATTATTACTAATCAACCAAAGACCTATGAATAGGTGCTTCTTTATTCATACGATTGGAATATTTCAATGAAACGAAACCACTGAGAAGCCAAATGAGTGCTTCTGTGTGAATAAAGGAAACCATTTTATACAGTTCGCAGTAAGCACACTGTTGTTTGTTGGTTAATGTCGCTCCCATAGCTACACTTCCTGTTATATAGAAAACAGGAATTGATGAGAAGTGATGAATGCTGAACCCAATCACTGGGAGCTGAAAGAAAACAACCATTTCCTCTTCAGTAAACGCTTCAATGTTGTCTCTCTTTTACTTGGCCTGTTGAGCCAGTTATTAAGACAAAAGTCCAATAAGCGATGTCAGTCCCCACTCTGCGGTGGTGCAGTGGATAGAGCCGTGGTCTTGGGTGCATGAGATACTCAGGTCGAATCCACACTTTTGCTTGCGGTCTGGCTTAAGTAGACAAAAGTGAAAATTACTATAAATCAACCTGCAAGTAAGAGATTCTGTAGCTCAATTGGCTGAGCGTCGCCTCTGGGTTAAGAGGTTGCTGGTTCGAACCCCAGCCAGGTCCTCCAGGATATGAGCGTGGAAGGTTCGAATCCACACTTTTGCTTGCGGAGTAAGTAGACCAAAGTGAAAATTACTATAAATCAACCTACAA
>CM074960.1:22140181-22158505 GCA_037577455.1 Pangasius macronema
TGGAAGGTTCGGTTCGAATCCACACTTTTGCTTGCGGAGTAAGTAGACAAAAGTGAAAATTACCAAAAATCAAGCTGCTAGTAAGAGATTCTGTGGCTCAATCGGCTGAGCTTCGCCTCTGGGTTAAGAGGTTGCTGGTTCGAACCCCGGCCAGGTCTCCAAGATATGAGCGTGGAAGGTTCAGTGACTTGGGCACAAAGTGCAGGTGTGCTGTGGAAGGTACAGGATGGCGTGACCCTGAGTGGGGGGGTAATATCCGGGCAGCTGCCCCCCCCAGGGTCTGGAAAGACAAACACAGGGGTTATAGTGCTTAGAGATAGGAAAAAGTGTGGACTTAACCAAAATTTTTTGGGTTTTCCCTCCTTTAGCCCACAACCTATAATGCAAAACTACCATCCCAACTTTCTTGAGAGCCTCAAACACCCTGTTCCCCTTTAACCACACCCTTTCTTTCTCCTCAACCCCCACCATCTGCTTCACCACCCAACTCACACCACACCACTCCACTAGTGATGGGACAAGCCAGATTTGAACCAGCAACCTCTAACCTCAGAGGCAAGGCTTTTACCACAAAGCCACAAGTCCCACACAGAACAACCTGATGCTGTAGGACCTTTGTCTTTTAAAATGAACACTACAACAATTAAAAAAAAAAATTATGACACGTGTTTAAAACATTAGATTTTTGTTGCCGCTATCTACGTGGCTCCGCCCCTTCAAATGTTACAACAAAGAGCTTGTCATGTTATCGAGAAACCACAAAGTGTAAACTCGGCCCTCTGTCCTGAAGATTAAACCATTAACCATTACAAAGCGATGACACTGGAGACGCCTTCCATAAATATTAAATAAAACATTAGGTAAAGTCTTAGTCTCGCGTACCTTACGCTTCCTGTCCTTCAGGCGAAGGTGTCTGGCTCCTTCGTTCATAACAGCCAGACAGGCCTTCCAGTCTTTACCTTTCTCACGCAGGTCGTGTTCCGGGTACGTCATCTCCGCCCACTCTGTGCAAGAAAAACACACAAAAAAGTCGACTTGATACTGAATAAAACAGCAAGTTTACACATTTATAACCAAAACTTCAGACAGTTTGGGATGTACGCAGGATGTACGAGACATAAACACGCACCAGCTCCATCTTTTAGCTTTTTTTTGTAAAGACAAAGAAACAAAGGATTTTTAACAAAAGGACTTCACAGGGAGTCTGAGCAAGATGAAGCGCTTACTGAAGATGAATGAATTCACGATAATGACGAGCTCAGGAAACATTTCGATTAAATTACAGTGCAGGAATAACTACATTGATTACACCTACAATAAAGAACTTCTTTTTTTTTAACAAAATTCAGCTAAGGAAATGTTTTGTTGTGGACTCATTATCTCTGTCATTCCTGTCAAACCACACATAAAGAAACGACGCCACGGTTAGTTTAGTTTTAGTTTTGCCGCGATAGATTTGCTCTCAGGTCTCCATCAGTGAACAGTTTGATAACTTCTACAAAACCAAATTCATGTGAAAACTGTAAACTGTAATGAATTTCTCGGTTACTCAGTTGTTCTTTTTGTCCATGTAGTACACAGTTATAGAAGGGGTTGATTTATAATCGCACTATCAGATGTCACCCAGATGAGGATGGGTTCCTTTTGACTCTGGTTCCTCTCAAGGTTTCTTCCTCACATCGTCTCAGGGAGTTTTTCCTCACCACCGTCGGGAGACCGAGCGAGTAATCCCTATTTAAATATGTAAATTTTAAATATAGGACTCGAGGATGTAAAGACATTTCGACGTTTGTAGCATTGTACAATGTTAAAAGCGCAATACAAATAAAACTGAATTGAACAGAACTGAATTTGTGGAGATCCTAATAATGTAAACTGCATGAATGACTAACCTCCAAACACACTGTACAGCACTAATCATGCAAAAAATAAAAATTGTATTTTTCAGTTTCAAGAAATTTAAATAAACAACTTCAAAATCATTTAAGGACGCCATGTTGATCTAAAACACCTAGTATCTGTTTACTTATTGATTTTGCAATATTTCCTCCCAGTAATGAAAGAGTGTATAATCAGGATGACGCTAAAGTGTGTGTGCTCGTGTCTCACCTCGTATGGCGTTGATTTTGTCTGGGTTGAGTTTTTTTAATCCTCGAGCCGTGTATCCTCGAATGCTCCCGTGCAGCAGCTCCTGGCGGGAGAAAAGGCTGCGCATGAGGAAGCGAGCGGCCGCCGTGGGCCTCGCCATCGCGCTGGCCATAATCAACACGCTGCTGGGGATGATGAACTTCCTGCTTCCTGGAGGGAAAAACATGAGAGTGTCATTACTAAATAAATCAAATTAAAAATGACTTGTTGTTACATTTAGAGCTATTACAGTTATTACGCTTAGCGATGACCGCTAACCAAATGTCTCTGGTTTCTGCCATTTTGAAATTTATGAAGGCGAGACGTCTGCACAAACGAGACAGAGCTGTCTGGAACGCCAACATTTTCCTCAGACGTGTTGATAAATTACTAAGAAAAGACACCGTATAAATAATATTACACTGTTACTGCACTCCAACTGCTCGCCAAATTCCAGCAGCTTCCGCCATTTTGTCTGTCAATTATACAGACACAGTGACTGCAGAAACGAGGCAGAACTGTCTGGAACCTCAACATTTTCCTCAGACGTGTTGATAAATTACTAATAAAAGACTGAATAAAATGAGACTGTTGTTACACTTAGGATCGACCGCTAAGCCGATTCCAGAGGCGTCCGCCATTTTGAGAAACTTCGACGTTACATTTCTCTGCAATGTTGTGAAAAACACACGACGGGGCTGTTTATGTGGAACGCTCGAGAAACGCACCCCGCCAACGCACCACAGCAACTCCTAGTCCTGAAAAGACCGCGACGCCATTCTAAAGGGAGCGCCAAACGCCTCTACGCGAGTGTCCAGCGTTGGTGTCGGGATGATCTTCTGGAACGCTGCGCTGCTGTAAGAGCACGTGTCTCACAGCTCGGCATGGCGAGGAGGCCGAACCTGACTGTTGGGGTTGATTCTGAGGAGACGGTGAGGGGTGTGTGGGTTTTTCCGAGCTAACGACAAGGTCTAGGGTTCTTGAACCTTCAGGAGATGGAGGAACCGAGGGAGGAACTTGGTGATGGAGGACATGGTAGGCTGATTCGTCATTTATCTGATCGACTTCTGTATCGTCCAGTGTGTAAATCTTCAGAAAGAACAGAAAGAGTTTAAATCTCTGTCTCAAGTGCTGAAATTAACAACCGATTAGTGTTCTTGCTCATACTTTAGCCGTTATAAGAAACATCTCAAACACTTGAATAAAGCATCTCACAAGACCTCTGGATAATGTTTATTTTATATTCAGTGTTATCAGTGTGAAGGATGGTGGGTATTACCCATAATGCACTCCAAACATACACCAGATTTAACAACGAGTTAGCAAAGTTTTAGCTATTTCTAGCTAGAGACCGTACGTTTTCAGCATCTCTGTGTCCTCTCTCAGGCTTTAGCTGACTGTGTTTCTTACATAAAGATCTTACGCTCTACCGGAGGAACAGGATTGTGAGAATCGTTAGCTTCTGTGGCCGGTTTTTACCTCGGACTGATCCTCCTCGACGTGTATCTGATCTTCCTGAATGTGCGTCACTCTCGCCTGCAGCAGCTCAAACTTCTCATCCAGCTTCTGAATGGCCTCGTACATAACCTGGAGATAACACAACTCAGTAGAACAGCCAACGAACATCGAGTACGAAATAGAACAGCATCTGTGGTGGTGTTACAGAGTCGCCGTTACCACCCCGAGGCTGATTATTCTCCTATAACCGCATTTCCTGAAGTGCTTTATTCCTCTTACGCCACAGCAACTTCCCAACAATTACAATTGTTAGTTATTAAAAATTGAGACATCATACTGTTTAATAGCTACAATTAATGTTAAGTTACTTCGACAAGAGCGAATACAATGTCGTCGATGTTTTAGAGTGGCCGGAGCGAAGAGAGAGTCCTCCAATTATTCTGTTTTTCAAAACAAAACACAGTTTTACCAAGAAACCACAAAGAAGCGTAAAAACTCCTCTGTGCTGAAGATGTCGGAAAACTTAAAGTTACAGCTCTGACTGTTACAGAGCGCTGACACTGGAGACTCCTTCCATAACTGTTACATCAACACATTTCTCCTCACAGAAACTTCAGAAACGGTAACATATCAGAGTGAGCGCATTAATATAAACCTGCACTACTGTCAGAGCTGCTGTTCTAGAAAACTAATCAACATCTTCTGACCAATCAGAGTCCAGCACTCGGCAGCGCAGTGGTGTGTAATAAGAATGAGGATTTTCAATGGACTGTCATCCGCTCCTAAAGAGGGTCTCAAGAATTTCCTAGCCACGGTTTCTAAAGACATCTGCAGAGTGATTTGCCCTTCAGACAGACAGTGAAAAGGTTTATAGCTTTAGAAGTTTATAGCTGACTTTATAGCAATTAATGTACAACGTGTAAAGAGTTCACTGTGATGTTCAGGCAAGTGGAAGAATATGACAGTAATAAATATTAGGCAGAATTCTAGCTCTGTGAACAATAACTTTGTGGAAATTATGCCCTTTTCAAAAATGATTTCTGATTTTTAATCATTTCCAGACTTGTTCTTGCTAATTTTTATCTCATGAACTGTATCAGGATACGTGACGAGAATTGCGTGCCTTTAAATCTGATCCTTTTAAACACTTTCCTGGTGTGAACTGGTGGAAATATTGTCGCGATCGGCTCAATAATAATTTGTAGTCGATCGACATTTACGAATGTGCTATTTTTCATAAGGGAGAAAAAGCAAGAATTGGGAGAAAATTAGCTAACTGTTATTTAAAAAAATAATGCAAAAATCTGCATATTCATTATTCATTCATGTACCTGGCAAAGATGTTCAGTTTCATTTCTTGGACATAAAAATATATTAAATAATTAAAAATTCTAGTAATATATGTTAGAAATAAAATAGAATAGAAATACATGATCGATGTTAAATTGTTTTTGGTCTCAGTTTCTCATTACCTGTGACCTTTTTAATGAGATCTATTCATTTTATAAACAAAAATGAGAATAAATGGACAGTGAATGGAGAGGAGCTTACAGTGGAGTCATTAGGGGAGCTGCAGGCTCTGTGTTTGTCGCCCCCTGCTGGACTGGCCTCAAAACTGCACGCCCTGATCTCCAGCTTAGTCTCCCAGTCATCTGCAGGACACACACACACACACACACACACACACATTGAAAAAGAAGAAAGAAAAGAAAAGACACACACATTTACCAGCCAGACAGCTCTGGTTAAACGTTTAGACGCATAATGAAACACCAGGATTATTTTAATTGAACTTCCTGGAATGAAAGCGTTTCAGATTTGAGGAACATGAAGAGTTTCACTTCGCCTTGGAGAAGATAAATGTGTCCCAAATGTCCTCCTATTCCCTTCACAAGTGCACTACATGTAGGGGATGAAATAACGCCTTACACACAACATGTAGCGTTCAGAAGGAGGTCGTTTAGGATACAGCCCTCTGTCCAGACAAATAAAGCCGTCTATAAATAAAGTCCACTACATAGGCTGCCTATGTAGGGCACTAGATCAAACTGATTGTTGCAGTCTAGGAAACAAACTATCCGTGAGTGTGAGTGTGTGTGTATGGACACGGAATAACCACAACAGCAGCAGTGCGATCCTTTCAGCTCACACACACTCCTTCCTTTCTTCCTTCCTTTCTTCCTTCCTTNCTTCCTTCCTTTCTTCCTTTCTTCCTAAGCGTGATGTAAAAGCCGGACCTTACCGTGTGAAGACATGATCCGAGGTGTGTCTCTGTCTCTGTCTCTGTCTCTGCTCGGAGCTGATGTTGCACAGATGTGGATGTTTATTTTTCTGAAACTGCTCAGTTCCTCCTTGCACACGGACACTGAGCGGCGCACTGCGCATGCGCGGACACGCAGCGTGCTCGCCCATTAAAGGTGCCATCAGCCATTTTAAAGGTGCAATCAGCGCTACAGAATTTAAGCTGGATCTCATTCTTGGGTAGTGTGTATAATGCAGTGTTGATATCCACACTGAGTGTAAATTCATGTTGCTTTTTTAAATTTATATTCAAGCGATATATCTAAATCCAGATTGGCTTACAGTCTGTGTGAGTTCTGCGGAGTGTGTTAAGACGATTCCTCGTCACGCTGTACGAGATCCTGTACGAGATCCTGTACGATGATCTCTGGTGGGAATCGCGTCAGAAAAGACGATGAAGATCCTCTAACGATAGACTTGCGGTTAAAGAAAACGTATAAGTGCGACGCTGCTTAGCGTGATCCTGAAATCAGCTCGTGGAGAAAACAGGCTCATGTAATAAACACACACACACACACACACACACACACACACACACACACACACACACACACACACATTCGTCACAGTGAGCTTGAGGTAGTAAAGAGATGTTTTTCTGTCCATTAACATGCTTCGTTTACGTTCCTCCATCGCCGCTAGCCTGTCTGTAGCTGTGCCATGAGTTCGCCGTCCTCCTGTTGCTGGATTTTAGACGAGCGTCGTATCAGCGCTCGCACTCAGATCTCTCACACTCACAGAACTTCACCGTAAACCGTCTTTTCTCGCAGTGGCACTAAATCGTCGCCTCCGAGCTCAGCATTGTTTTCTGCGACATGCGATTTTTTTGTCTGCGACATGCAGAACGTTGTCCAGCCAAAAGGAATGAATTAAAGAACGAATAAATTGTAATCGTCACTAAGTTCATCACTCAGTAATTTACTAACAATTGATGTAAAAAAAAAGAGTGAATGATTTATTCCGCTGGTCGAGTCCATTGCTAGAGTACCCAAGTACCTAATCTAAGTAGCCAAATAAAATTCACTCTACCTCTATTTGTGGTCTCGCTGACTTTTACACAATTTATAGATCTTTATAGTGTTCGAGTCTTTTATCTGAGAGCGGAGAACCTGTGTGACGTGTGATTACAGCTGTGCTGCTTTAGTACTAATGAATAATAATGATGATGATGATGATGATGATGATGATGGTGATGGTGATGTTTTCACACTCAGTCCTCTCATAATCTTCTTTCAGACGTTCTCATGTTCTGATCCTCGAACCTTCATCATCCTTCAGATCCTCGTAATCATCTTTAATCATCGTTATATTTAACATGTGTCATTTTATATGAAAACACACACACACTCAGCGTTATTTAAAGCAGTCACATTTATTGGCGTTCTCTGTATACACACACATACACACAAACACGCGCGCACACACACACACACACACACACACACACACACACACACACACACACACACACACACAGCAGCTCATCACGCTACTGCACAGCTTAAGGGCATAGTTTCCACGAAGTTTACTAAAAATAAATACAAGACTCAAAACAGCTCCAAAAAAATATACAAAAGCTGGAATTCATGTAAACTCTGAAAACATTTTTTTTTTTTTTACAAAAAGTAACATTTGAAAAAAAAAAGTCTCATATATATATATATACACACAAATCTGTACAAAACTTACAAAAGTGATGTTTACTGGTTGTTCAAAGCTTTCGGTCAGAGTGAGGCGTCGCTCGTACCAAAACACACACACACACACACACACACACACACACACACACACACACACACACACACACACACACACACACACACTATCAGCATTAACGACATGTTTCTCACCGTCTGTGTGAGTGCTGGTGTTCTGGTCTACAGAAATGTGCCCGATGTGTGTCTCATGCACCGTTACGACTCTTTAGAGTGTCACAGCCTTTTGAGGAAGCTCGGTTTATAAACTCAGGTTATTTATCTATTTATTTATCTATCTATTTATCTATTTATTTATTTATTTATTTATTTATTAGTAGAAATACTTTTACTACAGCAAAAGACAAACCTTCATATAGTTGTCTGTATCAGTGCAATAACACACTTTAGCATGTTGGAATGAATATTTTTCTCCGCGTTTTTGCGTTTTCGGCGAAAACCGACAGCGAATCGTCTCTCGTGGCGTAATTATTAGCTTTGTTACGAGATTTAGCAAATTCCACCGTTTCACTTTATACAGCTAAAGCGTAAACAACACAGTATCCCAAACAGCTCCCTACTGGACAGATAGGGTCTTAATTAAGGCTACAACATTGTGTACTTTTATCTGTTTATAGTTACACTCAATGTCCATGAAACCCTAGCAGCTATAAACAATCATAATAAAAACAAAAAAATGCAGGTTCTCATGTTCCCGAGAAACCGTGAAAGGTCCTGAACTTAAAGTTACAGCTTTACCTCTGACTGTTACCAAGCACTGACACTGGAGACTCCTTCCATAACTGTTAAACAAATGTCTCCTTAAAGAAAACTTCACCAGATCAACGATTACACGTGTGTTTTAAGCCGTGTATGTAGATCGTAACGGTGAATCTGCCGTCGCTATAGAAACGATAACGTATCAGAACGAGTGCATTAATATAAATCTGGGATTTGCAGCTGCACTACTGTCAGAGAAAATTAATCAACAACTCCTGACCAATCACAGTCCAGAATTCAGCAGCACTGCGGTCTAACAGCTTTTAGCCTGCACAGGGAGTCACTTATGATGTTGCGTCATTACTTTATAAGCTAATACACAATTATGAACAAAACAGAGCATCGGGTAACTTGGAAAAATGAAAAGTGAAATATTTTGGACTGTTACAGTGCTCCAAGCATCAGGACTCGGCAGCTAAAGGACACGCTAGCTTATCGTTCTTACATTAAAGTGGTTAAAGTTGTCTTTCAGACCAGTGTTGGTTTCTTCAATAGAGCTTAATCATCTGACGAAAACACAATGTTAGACAAATTCATCAAATAAAATGTCTTAAATCTTTCATACATCAATTAGCAGGATCTTTTTTAACGAATTCGTCCCTTAGTACCAAAAATAAAGGAGGAAAATAAGTCGTTAGTTCCGTTTATGAAAAACTACCGAATTCTTAAACGTTGCTCTCCAGCCTCTCGTTACCAAAACCTCGAATCTTAGTAATCTGGTTTATATCAACTGTCTAAACATTTCTAAAAACCCACACTAAAGACTTGCTCTTTCTCTCGCACACATGACTTTACTTCTTGATCTGTACGTCTTGTTTTTTTTTTTTTTTTTAAACATTTCTGATCCTTCCTCCTTCCCATCTCAGGTCACTCTTCTCTTCCAAATGACATTACAGACGTCTGTTTTTCCGACTTACGCCACAATCTCGGACTTAAACCAAAACCTTCTGCACTTAATTTAAACCTTATCACACCTCAGTTTGCTTTTCCTTTTGTTTCCATGGTGAATATTTTCAGACTGGGCAGGTGCACACCTCTAATATACCTGTAATATATTACCTGTATTACTATGGATACGTCAGCGATCACAGGATATTTTTTTCTGATCACTGAACCAATTTAAAAAAGCCTGATGTACGCATCTTAAAAGAATTTGAAAAAAATGAGTTGGCTTAATAAAGCGTAACATCTGTTAAGCTCTGAAGACATTCAGAACAATTCTACGGAGTTTGTTTGTTTTATCGAAAGTGAGAAATGGCTCGTCGTTTACTGAGTTACACCGGAGCTTAACGTGATAAACACAAACAAATAGGAATAAACATCTAAACAATCCACCCAGAAGCGTCGTGATATTGGCCAAGATACAGATACCAATTTTTGTGAAATATTTTTATCCAAAAGGGGTTTGTGTCTTAAAATATAATTAAACAAAGTAGAGATAAACTTCAATTTTTGGAGGGATTAATCTCATATCGTTACTTAAGATATTTGCATATTTATTTTAGATTACTTAAAATTACAATTTCAAAGAAGTGCAAATGGATAGCAAGAATAAACCTGCAAAACATTTTCGCCAAATGAGAGTCATGTCTAGCTAAAGCCAGATCGATCTTCTGACACATACTTTAAAATATTTGTGCGGCAAATCAACTCATTGCTACAACAGTGTAAAAGGCCACTATCTGATTGTCCTACGTTTCTTTATCATTGACAGTTTTATATTTATTTCACAGTTAATGCCCATATAAAATGCAATAATAAAATTTTTTAAAATTAGCTTTTTCGCATAATGCTAATATTATAATAAACATTGCTGCATATACCTAGACAATTTCATAAGTTGTAAACATTTTTTCTTCCTCTGGGCTACAAAAGGGCAGTAAATCAGCACAGTTTAAAATCGCTTAAATCAATTTAAAAAAAAAAAAAACAGCTTTAGTAGTTTTGATTTTGTGTTTTCTTTTTTTGTAAACACCTTGTAGAAGGTGCATTCTCCATTTAAGAGGAACGGTCATCATGTGGACTTCCGTCTGAGTTTTCCGCTTCCCCTTCAGAAATCGCCTGCATGGGTGTTGTGTACAGCCGGCTGCGTGTGCTGTAACGACTGCTGCTTGCAGCTGGTGGTAACCTTGAACGACCTTGTCTGGAAGAACTAAAAACTTTTGTGGAGAACCCCTCCACGTTGGCTTTCGGGTAGGGGCTATGAAGAACCTCGGCTGGTTTCTCCGGAGACTGTGGCTGTAATGGCGAAGGAAACCCTTCAGGATGGTTCGTACCTTCTGACAAGGGGTCACTGAAAGTTCTCGATGCGTTAGGACTTTTCAGGATCTCAGTAGCTGATATGCGAAAGCTCGATTCAGAGCGACTTCCTCTTTTAAGAAGAAGCTGTTTGAATTCCTCATTGGAGGTGTTGGACTTTTTGACACTCCTGTATATTTGGCTCGGTGCTCGTTGCGAGCTTGTTGGTGTAACAGGGGTACTCGGGGAGGTGGCAGGTGAGGCAACAGAACCACCCAGGAAACTCCGAACGGCCACATCTCCTTTCGAGTCCTTTCGGCCGAGGACTTTCCTTTTTGACCTTGAATGACAGATAGTTATAGATTATAAATCTGTCTATAGTGTCAGTTTGGTATTTGTTAAAAAGAAAATATAGAATTCTTTCATTACTTCCCACAGGATAAACCTGAAATTCGAAGCATACCTGTGAATCATGGCGAAGAGATCCTCAGTTGTTCGAGCTTTAGTAGGGGAAAGGAAAACATTGTCCTCCTCAGTTGTTGATTCATCTGTCAAAGGGGATACTACCGGATCACTAGGTGTGGATTCTGCAAAGGAATTTCAACGGTACATCTAATGTGATCTGAATAATACATAAAAGGTTGTTTTGATATAGTGGACTGATTCTGGAGCAGTGACTAACCTTTGCTGAAGTAATCCTCTGTATCAGGTGTAGACACTTCCCCCATGGTCTCCTGTGAGGCACTGCTGGTTGGACCACCTGATGAATCTGATTCCTCTCTATGATAGCTGGCATCACTAACTGGATCGATTTCTGAAGATTCCAGTGATGAGTCAAGGATTAAATCAGGCACTTGGTCAAACCTCTCAGATCTTGTAGAGAGTGTACCATCATGACCAGGTGGTGATTCTGTTTTTGGGTTTTCTTCTGTTGATTCAAGCCTCATTTCCTGGTCCTTCTCCGTTTCCATACTGCTCTGAGGGAAGAGTCCCTCTGGATCAGCAGGTACCTTTTGACTCTCTGATATGTCTGCCATCGTGTCATCTCGGCTCACTTGCTCAGAAGTTGTGCTGAAAGCAGTCATGCTCCAAAGAGGTGCCGGGGCTATCCTGTCAAATCTGTTTTTTGTAAAGGAAATCCTTGGTGGACTCCTAAACTCTGGTCCATCTGTAGGAGTAAACATGGATTCACAGTTATCTTGAGAGAGGGATTCATTGGTGAGTGGTCTATAAGGTGGAGGCTTCCTGGTCTCATTGAGGATGCTTATAGTGGGTCTCTTGGGCCTAGTGGAAGCATCTGTGCAAGGCGGCTCATGGTTTTCTTCACCAGGTTTGCTAACAGAACGTAGCTGGACAGAATGAAGCATCATGGGGGTGATTTCCAAAGGACTGGTGCTGCTAGGTTCAACACTTTCATTCGTGGCCACGGCCACTTTGTGTTTGCTGTTGTTAAGGATATGGATGTGGTTTCTGTGGGATAAAGGCTTCTTGCCATTGTGAAGGGCACTTAGGTTGAGATGGGTGGGGGGTATAATGGGTAGCTCAAGGTCCATTTTGGATGTGCGCTGCTGCAGTGAAGTGAGGGAGGACTTCCTCTCTGGAACTTTTGGTTTCCTCTTTCCACCAATGGGGGACAAAGGATTAGGGTTTGGGAAAAAAGCAGATGAAGATGTTGGCGTCTCAGACTGGCTTGAATAGCCACTGGAAGGGGATGCTAGATTTACCAGCTTCTCTGGGGAGGGCAGTCTAAATTCTGTTTCCACAGATGGCAGTAAAGGGGTGGTAGACCTCGAGCCAGACTGTGACTCTGAGCTCTCTTGTGATTTCATGCATTCGATGACCGTTGTCCCGGTAGCCGTGCTGGAGTTTGACAAAGATCTGTAATTTTCATTGGATTTCAAGTCATTCACAAGCCAGAGCTCTGCATAGTCAGACTGGACAGCTTCCTCATTCTTTAAGAACTGTTTGTCTGTGGAACCAAGCAAAGCCACATCTGGAATCTGATTAGAAATCTGTCCACCCCAGGCCTCCACCAGCTCCTCATCCTCTGCCTGGTCAGAGGGGTCACTTGATGCCAATGGTGAATTCCTGTCCTTGGAAGACGTCAGTAAATTCTGCTCACTCGTTATCTTTGGTTCACTCATTTCAGGAGCTAATCCAGCATGACTGCTATTTTTCTTTAACGACGAGCAGCGTTCGGGAGGCGATGGCTTCACCTTTGGCTTCCTTAGAGAAAGACTGTGTCTCCCCTTTGATGCATGACCTCTGTACACTTCCTTTTGCTGTTCAACAGATGCATAGTTGTAGGTGAAGCTTTTGCTACCTTTAAGACCACAGTCAAAGTGCATGGAGGTATAGTAGCCCTCTGCATCCACAGAGAAGTGCGACATAGTGTCAGCCTTGTCAGAGGGAGGCTTATCTAAGCTCTCTATTGTGGCTATGCTAGCAAAACTGGGGCATTCTAGGCTGCCCTCCCCTTCCCTAGAGCGTTCAGGGCTCAAGTCCTTGTGGCAGGACCTGTTGTGTCTATGTTGAGGATAGCTCCAGTCGGCTTCGCTTGCCGTGCTGACTCCGGCGTCATCAAGCATGTCAGTTGCAGTGGAAGCAAACGATCCTGTTCGGTGACCCCGCAGACCTTGCAGCCTGTCTCCGGAGTAGGGTTCAGCAGAGTCTTCGGTGATGTTAAGAGCTGTGTTTAGAGACAGCTCTGAGTCACAGTGTGTCAGTGGTGGTGAGGCAGCAGGAGCAATCGTCTCTGATGTCTGCGAAGGGCATGTGGAGCTGCTGCCACTCCAGTTTCCACTGGAAGACTGGTGGTCCTCCTTGTGGTCCATCTGGCTGGCCAGAACTCCACTGTTCGAGTGAATAGGGCTGCTGAATGTGTCAGAGCTCGACGAGATCTCTTCAGTTTTACAAGGCAGACGGGACCGACCTCTCTGCATCCACATGCGCTCTGGACTCTCGGTATGCTGGCTGAAGCTACCTAGCTGCCTCTCTGGCTGTACCTGGTCATCAATGCTCTCTTCTTCATCTTTTAGCGTGTTCTCTACTGGTACCGTAAGGAATTCTCCTCCTGCGAACGGTGAAAGATCTCCGTCGTCTTCGTCATCATTATCGCTGTTGATTCGTACTTCGTCAAATAATCGGGCGCTTTCTCGAGGAAGGCTACGCGAGCGCAAATGGGAGCTGATCGTGGTAAACATGGTATCCGAACTGTCTGGCAGGGATGGTATGTTTCCTGTGGAATGGGAAAGTATGAAAGTTGCACTCTGCCCCCTCTGAGCTCTGATCCGTCTACGAGATGGTGCTGCAACAGCAATCAGGAAGTCTTCCGTCTGGCAGCCAGAGTCTCTGGTGTTGAGACGAGTGAGTGTGAGGTTCTCTTGGCAAGCTTCAGGGCTGGAGTGCACTATTACAGTCTGCTCACTAGCCACGGGAGACTCATCAGAGTCTGGAAAACACGAAGCATACCAGTAACTGTAAAACATTGCTCGAAAGCAGTAAAATTATACTAGTAGTGATTAGATTTAAAAAAGAAAAAAAAAAAGGTTTACATGCCTAAGTCTTGATGCACTTGTCTGGGAATGCCTGTGGTAGTTTTCCGTCTTCTCAGCTTCCGTCTCCTCTGTAGCACTGACTGAGAGTAGACTAGCGAGGAGCGAACACTGGCATCTCTGTCGAACCCAGCCCCTATGAAGAGCGCCAAGACATGAGGAGCTGCTCTCTGCCAAACCCTCCCGTTTCTCACACTCTGCCCTCATGGAGGCTGTTAACTCTAGCCGGTAACCGTGTCATATATCATTTCCCACAATATAAACGAACCCAAGATTTTCTACTTTGAAACACAGATCATGTTGCTTTAAAAAATGGTCAAAATGGTTGAATAAACATTTATGATTGATGTTTATGGATGGAGTTTAGTGTTGGGCACAGTACACAAATTCATGCAAGGGAAAAAAAAAGGGAGTCACAGCAATGAAACAGACAACAGTTACAAACAGAATAAAATCTTCTCTCCATAATATTCTTTTCTTTTCTTCTTTTTTAAATCTTTTAATGCAAAAACAAAAACAGAACCACCCAAAAGTTCGAGCATTGCTAATGATGAATGCTAGATGCTAATTAGTTTCATTGTTAGCAATTATGGATAAAATATGCATTTAAGCCTAGCCCAGAGTGGCTCAAACATCAAACAATTAACTACACGTTTGGTTAAAGTTATGCAAATTATTATAAAGATTGATTCCTGTTAGCATTTTGGGTAAAAATAATCCTTGTAAGCTTCCATTCCAGTCCAGAGCGGATTAATTCGCTCGGTCCCTTTTGTAATTTTAATGCAGCTAATTAGCATGCGCGGAGAAGCGTCTCACAGCTTTGCATTTCCTGGCACAAATTAAGGACCGAGGGCAGCCAGAAAGTCATCAGCGTTTATAATGTGACTTGCACATTTGACTTCAAAGCCTAGTTTATTATTTTTAAAAATTACTTTAGCCTTTTTTGGCTACCTAAACCTTAGAAACCAAACGTCTGTATGCTTCCTCTCGTTATTTTTCTGTAGCGGATGGTGGGTTTGGGAGAGATGAGGTATGGACATTAATGGACATTTAAAAGATGTCTCACTGAGGAAGGCAGACGCCGCCGAGGGCCAAGCAGCGATGGAGGAATCCTCTGAAAACGACATGCACAGTTCAGCGCATGTACAAAAAAAAAAAGAAAGAAAGAAAGAAAGAAAGAAACTACAAACTGGTCTGTGTGAAAGGAGAACTGTGCCACAGAGCCACGCTGAGAGACGGTTAAAGATAACGGCTAGCATAAATGTACTAATAGTAGCCTTAATGAATAATCCAACAATAATCATATTGCAAGCTCAATACTCTCACTGAAGCAGATTCAAGTAGGTTGATAATCTTTCAATAATTGCTGTGAGAACTTCTAAACCTGATCATTTTAACAATCGTAATCTTTGCGTATATTTTATTCCAAAATGCAAAAAAATAATAAATCCGAAACAGTTTTCCACGTAGGGCTGCTAACCTGTCGAGCTAACGTTGGCCACGTGTCATTTACTCGCATGCACGTCGTTTCGGTTTGGCTTGAGCGTAGCGAGGAGCTGGGCGATATGACGTCAGAAACGTGATAAATTATGTCATAGTACACTTTTCTGAAATATCGTCAGCGCTGTATATAAATATGTCAATTACAGTCGCGAATTGTGAGCAGACGATCGGATTCTTTGTTAAATTTCCCACCCCTACGATAGCTTTTATAGGAATATCGATTTTCCATCATGGGTTAATACGTGAACAGGTCATTTATAATCTGCAGAATAATGCGGATTTGGAAAATTAAATCTCTCCATGGAAACACCGTCACTGACGTTTGACACAGTTCTCCATTCGATTAGGCAAAACCTGATCACAATACGTAGCTCCTTTATCATTATGTACAGAATTACTGCATTAAAAGTGCATATCGAAATCGTTTTTAAATCTAAACCGCAGAAGTTTTTTTTTAACAGGATGTGTTAGAATTGCCACAGATGGATAAGGCTCACTCATTAACTCAATCTCACTCTCAATCACACTGGGTATTGATTATTACACAACCTGAGATCATGATGACATCACGACTCTACGCAAAACAAACCAGCATGAGGAAATAGATTAGCTTAACAAGCACTTACAGGAACTAGCATAGCATAGCTAGGACAGCATGAGTTCACACAGCGCTAGTATGAGCCGGATCGGCTTCCAGTTTAGACAGTTTAAAAACCGTTTCCTCGTATTTACCCGAGACGTCGATGGGGACCACGCAGGACACGACGGCCTGTGACTGGCTCTTCATCCTGTCCTCGGGAGTGGGTAACGGCAGAGCGACGCTCCAGTTGGTCTGTGTGTCCAGCGGGGAGGGAACGTTGGGAATAGGGAACTTGGATCTGTGACCTAAAGACACGGAATCAGGGTCGGAATCCACCTGGAAATGTGAGAAACAACACGGTGAGGGCGGATATTTAAATCACACTGAGAGAGAGAGAGAGAGAGAGAGAGAGAGAGAGAGAGACAGAAAGGGAGAGATGCTGTAAATCAGGGTGTTAGTAAAGCATCTGCACATCAGAGCTACAAACAAGAAAACAGCAAGAGAAGACACACCGTGTGTTTGTGTGTGTGTGTGTGTGTGTGTGTTTGTTTGTGTGTGTTTGCTCATCCTCTCTAAGTTGTTCAGTATTAAATTAAACACTTACCTCACAGTGTGTACAGAGTGCGAGCTAACTGAGAGTGCTGAGTGTGTCAGCTTCCCATATATACACAATGCACACACACACACACACAAACCATAAACAGGGGTCAAAGTCAGGCGAGGCTTCACAATAAATGGGGTTCACAAAGCAGGGGGTTACCACGGAAACTTCTCCCAAAGAGAAAAGTGTGTGTGTGTGTGTGTGGGACAGAGAGAGAGAGAGAGAGAGAGAGAGAGAGAGAGAGTTTGTAAAATGTACTCAATAATCAAATTTCTTCTGAAATTCACATCATTTTGAAACCCACCAATAAAACCACAGGAAAAGGAGGAAACGTGAGAACTGTGAGTAAATACGAGGCAGAAATGGTGAAGTAATACAGCGCAGGGAGCCAAGTATTCCAAAATAAAATAAAATAAAATAAAATAAAATAAAATAAAATAAAATAAAATAAAATGAGGGAGTGTGGAAGTGAGATTTCCTGATGACGTCACTGTGAAAGCCGCACATTTCTCTCTCAGACGCTCAGGAGCTTGTGCTGGTTTGTGGGTGAAACCGCAGCGTTCAGCGCTGCTGTGTGATTACAGCTTTCCACTTCACACACACTCAGTCTCTCTCACACACATATACACACACACACACACACACACAGACTCAGTCACACACACACATACATACACATTGACTAGTATCAACCTTGAAACCCTGTCATTATGAAACACTAGGCTACATGCTTCTGTCAGTGTGTGTGTGTGTGTGTGTGTGTGTGTGTGTGTGTGTGTGTGTGTGTGTTTCCCAGAAGTTATACATCCCAAAACATTAAACACAATTAACAGTCATGTTTCCAAAAATCTAATGGATGGAAACATATTATATTTACGTGCAGGTCCTGAAGAAGAAAGTGCCAAGATGCTCAATGAGCTCCGGAAAAGAAACCAGGAAATGACGAGCGAAGGTTAAGTTAGGGATTAGGGCTTAGGGCTTAGGGGTTAGTGATTAGGGCTTAGGGGTTAGGGGTTAGTGATTAGGGGTTAGGACATTAGGGGATTGGGGTCCGACGTGGCAGCAGGTTTTTAGATGAGCTTGTGTTTGGTTGGAAGGGAAACCTGTAACTTCGCCGCCTCTTTACAGACGCACTCTAATACACCTTGATTAGGGGGATAAGGCGTAGGGTTTAGGGTTTAGGGTTTAGGGCTTAGGGGATAGGGCTTAGGGATTAGGGTATAGGGATTAGGGGATAGGACTTAGGGTATAGGGCGACTTGCTCTAGTCTGAGCGTTTTGATGCTGTACCTGTCTGCTCCGGCGAGGGAAGTGGCAACATTCAGTAGGGGAAGAGGATCGGGTGCTTTCAAACTATAACACAAACAAACAAAATAAACCAATGAAACAACAACAAACAACAACAAAGAGGAAAATAAACCAATAACACAACAACAACAAAACCAATGAAAATAAAGCTCTGACACAACAGCGTCCCCTAACAGCTAAC
>CM074960.1:22163960-22168960 GCA_037577455.1 Pangasius macronema
ACCCCCTCAGCTCGCTGGAATCATCTACCTGGCCTTTGCTCCACCCCCTCAGCTCGGTGGAATCATCTACCTGGCCTGTGCCCCATGTCCCACGTCTCTAGATCCATCCACCTGGCCTTTGCCCCACCGCCTCAGTGCTCAACCACTTGGTGCCACCCTCTCAGCTCTCTAGACCCACCCACCTGTCCATAGCCTTTGTAGGCTCTCTGTAGTCGTCTACCTGGCCTGTACCTCGCCCCCTCAGCTCTGTCAACACCAAACACTTGGCCCACTTAACACATTCCAATAGTATCGTTTTGCACATAAATCTTGTAAATGTTGTAAAGTGTAAACTGTTATTTGTGATTACATCATTAGCACTGTATGTCAGCACGATCTCATTTTGCTGTTCCCATCACTCACACGTTACAGCCTCCAGCATCCACAGCACTCACGTCTCACCACTAATCCCTCCTTCAGAAGTCTCCCTAAAAAGTGCTGATGTGTAACGCCCAGTCATGCTAACGGCTTTAGCAGCCGATTCAGAGCCGCAGTCTGGAAACTATTGAGAAGCAGAGAGCGGAGAATAAAGTTTAATAAAAGCCGCAGCGTCCACACCTGGCTGGTGTTGTGGTCAGACTGCAGCTCGTCTGACGCGCAGCCTGGGAAAGAGATTATTCACGGGGAAAGTATGCGCACTGAGAGAGGGATTTACATAGCAAAGAGGAGACACCACGTCTAACGGTAACCTCACACACCGCCGAGACACACGCGGCAAAACAGTGCAGAGGCAGCCAGGGGAGAGTGTGGAGGGAGACTTGTCTAAGTGAAACAGACCACAGTGGTCTGTCTCACTCTGCCCTGTCTCACTCTGCCCTGTCTCACTCTGCCCTGTCTCACTCTGCCTGTCTCACTCTGCCCTGTAGCAAAGGCAAGACTTTATTTTTGTTCCAGTGAGACTCCTCCATAGAAATCATTTAATTTAAGTGTTCATATGCAACAGAGAGAGACAGGTCAGAGTGAGACATGCCAGGGTGAGACAGGTCAGAGAGAGGAAGGTGATTGGACAATGTGAGACACTCTAGAGTGAGACAGGTCAGAGAGTGAGACAGGTCAGTGTGAGACAGATCAGAAAGAGACAGTCTAGCATGAGAGTGAGACAGTCTATGTGTAAAAGGCCAGAGTGAGGCTGTAAGACATCCCAAGGTGAGACAGGTCAGAGGGAGACATGCCAGTGTGTGTGTTTGTGTGTGTGTGTGTGTGTGTGTGTGTGTCTGTGGTGTGATAAACATCACGGGCCACACAGCAGGACAGATTAAATCTACACTACTGAGGGATTAAACTCAATTACTGCAACATATCTCCTGATTACAAACAGACAAGTGTATGTGCTTCTGTGTGTGTGTGTGTGTGTGTGTGTGTGTGTGTGTGTGTGTGTGTGTGGCATGTTGTTTCTGGTGAGTTCTGATACGAGCAGAATGACCTCAACGCGTCTGCTTTCTGTCACCGCAGTAAAACTTTCCTCCTGTTCAACAGTACAATATACAATCTATAGAAAACTCCTCGAAAAAAAGCCCACAGTAACTGACACTTAGCGACTTCCTAAAGGACGAGAAATGAAACGCTTGTGTGTAATCGGCACATGTTTCATTTTAAGCAAGTTTTCTATCTCAAGCCCGAATAATTTAATCTCCTAAAGCAATCATTTCTGCTCCGGGAAAACATTTCAATAAGAAACTCCTAAATGTGCTTGTTTCTTTTTTTTATTCTTTTGTTTAAAACCTCAGTGACGTTGTGAAACCTGCTGGAATATAAAGGAGACATTCTGATCTCGAGTTATGGACTGGAAATTCAACAACGCGCTACACAATTACAACAAAAGCTCAGTTATTATATTAATCGCTTTGCCACCTCGCCCGTCCCGCTGGGTAAAAGCTAGAGCTGGAGAGAGAGAGAGGGAGAGAGAGAGAGAGAGAGAGAGAGAGAGAGAGAGAGAGAGAGAGAGCGAATGTCATGTTCTTGTTAAACAAGCAGGTATAAAATGAAAGAAGACAAAAGAAAGAATTTGCCCAAGGTTTCAGGAAAAGAGCGCGATATATGGGAGCAAAACATAAGACAGCGACAAGTTTAATTTTATTTCTCTAAAACAAACACATAAAGACAGCACACAGACTCGTAATAGCTACTGAAAGACTCCTTTAACTGAAAGCGATTGACGTATATATCGATTTTTGGGTAGATTTTAGTGTCACAGACAAAAATCTCACAGGATAAAAGAACGCTTTGGGCAGATGTGAGGTGACGTCTGCAGTCTTCACTTCTGCAAACTCACACAGGCTGGAGTTTTATACGGTACACACACAAGTGCGACACCATGGACCAGAGGACACAAAGCAACCGGACGCTGCATTCAACACACACACACACACACACACACACACACACACACACACACACACACACACGGTCCTGTCAGTGCTCCGTCATCACATCTGCAAGAAACTCAAGGTCACTTTATCATCCAAAATATAAAAACACACAACAAACAATAAAAAAATTTTAAAAATAATAATGTAAAATTTATAAAAGCTGTACTCATGACCATTACTGATACTTTGCAATGTTAATATTCAACAGCAATACAAATTATGGCGCCCCCCACACACACACACACACACACACACACTCACACACACACACACATACACACACACACACACTATTTCTTTTAATTGTAATCTATATTACTACACACGTTATTAGTGTCTGTTATTTATTTTAAATCAAACCCAAACAACAGAAAGGAGTGAAACCTATTGGACGGTATGGATTACACACCCACCCACCCACACACAGACACACAGACACACACACACACACACACACACACCCACACACTCCTTGTGTCCTGATTCAAACCCAAACACACCATGATTGGACAGTGAAGCATAATAGCCAGCCAATGGCGTGTGGCGGAGCTCAGCATTGCTTTTGTGTGTGTGTGTGTGTGTGTGTGTGTGTGTGTGTGTGTGTGTGTGTGTGTGTGTAGGAGTGTTTGTATTGTCTGGTGGGCATGGCACAGATTGGACCAAACCGTCTGTTTACTCATTTACACTCCCACACACAGTGAAGCGACGCGACTGTCTCTCTGTCTGTCACGTTCTTCTTCTTCATTCTGTTCACGTCTGTGAAAATCGGACATTCCTCCATTTTTTTTTTCCTGTCTAATGTTCTCCCTCAGCGTGTCTCGTTCTCTCTTTTATTCTATTTTGTGTATTAATAAACTCCACCATCAGTCCACTGTGGACACGTCTCAAACCACACGCCCTATTCACTACATAGTGGACGTAAACAGTCATCAGTCCACAGTGAACGTCTCTCAAACATCATCCAGCCTACGCCTTTCAACAGCACGGGGTTCCTTCTAGGGTACTACCTGTTAAAGTGCACTAGATATAGTTCACTAGACTTTCAGGTAGACCAGGAAAATAGTGCACTACTTCCTTCATATATGGTTCTGACACACACACAGTGTTCACTGCTGCCTCCTCCTAACAGCTACCACCTGACATTAACTCCGTCAGCGCTCCAGATCCAGTGCCCTTGTTTGGTTTATTAAAGGCAGCTTTCCTCGAGCGAGCGAGTGAGGGAGCAGACGACGGAAATATGCCTTTAATTGGCCTAAACCCGAGCAGGAAATTTTTACAGGTCTGAGCAGACTGCCGTTTGAAGGTGGGCGGCGTGTAATGATCATAACCGCGCTTGTTAAACGGGCTCGTTTTCTAATTAGGCTGCTTGGGAGGGAGTAACTGCAGCCAGGCCGAGCTGTAGGGCTTTCCCTCAACGCTGCGGCTGGAGTAAAGTCTGCGGAGGTGCAAAGGCGTCCGGGAAAATGCGGACGGAATCACAGAGTCACGGAGTGGATTCAATCTCACCGTAAAAATAAATCCGAGAGGAAGAGACACAAAATAAAAAAAAGAAATTATTTAATAACTGCTACATACTGATATGATGATGTATAATATCAAGATTATGATAAATGATGTCATAGTATGCTTTCCTGAGATTAAAAATAAATAAAAGCTTTGTTCTTGTTTAATTACTAATTAACCGAATGAGTTATTTCAGAATATAATACAAAGCAACGTGGTTCAGAATTAGCGCTGGTTAACGATGTACATGCCCTGCTGATCAATCCCAGACTGTGGATATTTTTCCATGCAGAATCTGACACTGGTCATGACATGCTGGATTCCCATGCAGGTAAAAGTGTGTGTTATCATAATAATGCTAAGTCAAGACGCTGAGAAACTAGCGCATGCTTTTCACAACCTCTAGACTGGAGTACTGTAACTTGTTTCTTGATCAACGTTACCAGAAAATAAAACTAATTATCTCAGTCTTATTTGAGTTACACTTTTTAATATATATTTAAAGATCTGATCAGTGTATCTTGCTGATCTCCTGAAGCAGTATAACCCACCAAAAGCACCAGAACTAGATGAGCTGTAAATATAAATATATAGATATACTGTAAATACAGAGAGCTTTATTTTTTAGAAGACTCCATGATGACGGTTCTCCTCTGAAGGCTCATACGTCACGCAGGTCCTACAGGCGTCTACAGGTCCTCATAGGTTCTTCAGTCCATGATGACGACACAATGTCCACACACACACACACACACACACATCCTGCACAAGTGTGTCAGAGGTCATGTGGGTCACTGCCACTGAGTGTGTGTGTGTGTGTGTGTGTGTGAGGGGTATTAGTTTGTGTGGGAGGGGTATTAATCGGGGCATTAGTGAGGGGCCATGAACACAAAGCGCTCACTCTGCTTGGCGTGGCCTCGATCAGAGAGAAACTACAGTGAGATGGTCGTGGATCCCAGTTTAGACGAGACAAAAGTGTGGGAGGGGGATGGAGAGATAATGTGGCCTTTATGAAGGAAAAAAACAGAAGGAGAGAGAGAGAGAAAGAGGAGGAGAGGCAGGCAGAAGAATATCAAACGTTCATCAGAA
>CM074960.1:22173960-22184056 GCA_037577455.1 Pangasius macronema
CACACACACACACACACACACACACACACACACACACACACACACACACACTTCCACCTTCCTGTCTCCCTGTCTGTCCAAGAACTTCACCTAAAACAACATTAAAACATAACAATATTGCAACAAACACACACCCATCCCGGGTACTTTCCATCCTGGCTAGTCCCAGAGAGACCCAGACACACACACACACAAACACACGCACATACACACACACACACACACACACACACACACACACACACACACACTGCTCCCAAGAGAACTTGGATTTGATTCTATAAGTGACTTCATGACCCTCGGTCCTATGACGTAACACACCCACTCACTCAAACACACACACACACACACACACACACACACGCTACACACACCGATTCCCGAAAGTGAGTCAGCAGGTCCGTGCTTTTTCCAAGAACAATATTTAAGCCTGAAAACAAAAGTAGCAAAAAAACCACAAGAAAGACTCGACTGGCTCGTAAAAACAATCGCAGACACACTTAACGTTAAAGAGTGAAGCCGGATTCGGCACAAGTGTGCACTGTGTGTGTGTGTGTGTGTGTGTGTGTGTGTGTGTGTGTGTGTAAAACATGTGTATAAAAGAGTGTACTGAAGACTCGGACCTGTTTCCAAACTGAACGCTAAAGACAACACATTTTAACCAAAGGAATTTCCCTAAAAGGGTCAAACAAGCAGAATTTAGGACAAAACCAGTCATAAATACACACACATGCTACACACACACACACACACACACACACACACACACACACACATTCTGGTTATTACAGCTGGCTGTGGTAATAACCACCATAACATGGTTACACATTGTTATGATGCCATGATTTGATTCTGCATGTTGATGTATTTCCTTTTGAAACAGGAAGCCAGGGAGGGGGGCGTGTCAAAGGGCTTGGAGGGGGCGTGTCAAAGGGCTTGGAGGGGGGCGTGTCAAAGGGCTTGCCAATAGCGACCAATCACTGTTCCCGACGACCGATCGCTGAATACCACAGCTACCGAATACCAATCACTGATCACCACTGTCCCTGGTGACTAATCACTGATATCATAAATATTTTGATATGCAAATGATCACAATGATTAAATTAATATGCAAATTAGTTTATGATGTCATCTGGCCACTTTTAGTGAATTTTTTTTATCTACTTTCCCCTGAAGATTCACACCGGCAAATGCCACCAGAGTTTAAATAGAGTTAGTGTTAAACAGTGTAGGATTGTTCTTGTTGCGACTGTGAAGAGCAACCGCCGCTCATCAGATCGCTACCAGGCGCTGGGTTTAACATGCAGAACGCTACGCGACTAAAACTACACCAACAAGCCATGTTTGATGCTAACTAGCTGTATAGCGATAGTTTTGTTTACGGGGCGGGACAAATGCACTCTAGAGAAGATTTGATTGGACGTGAATTGGACATGATGAGTCCTCATAAATTTCCACTTTATAGTTGGATCACTGTGCTAATAACGAACTAGCTATGCTAACTGTGGAGCAAATGTAGCCTTATCATGTGACTGGGCTAAACACGCACCCTGGGTATCAGTAGAAAAGCCTGGTTTCACGTCGTAGCTGTAGTTTATCAGGACGTGTGTATCGTTAAAACAGGCGACGCATGTGTGAGTGTGTTGAAACCACAGCTCTGATCTTTCCTGGAGTCTTCAGGCTCGTTTCTCCTGCCAGCTCTCGTGCTCTCGCCGGTGGTCTCGCAGCAGACGGGTCTTTCAGCTCTCATCACCTCGAAATCTGCTAAATCAATCAAACATACTTTGTGTGCCTCAAGCCACAAATTTCCTATAAACAGTGGCTCTCTGATCACAATAAATCCACATCAGACTAGCGCAACGTGAGCGAACATCCGTCTAATCTCTGCACTAGGCTCCGACCCACTGCGGTTCGGTTAAAGTGGTCAGCTCTGACGCCATCTTTACCATAAAAAGTTACAGTGTTGAACTAGCTAGCTTATTTAATACTTTATTTTATAGTGTTATAGTAGCTTATTAGCAAGCTAGCTAGCTGTTTAGATATGTGGGTTTAGCTACTTCAGTGGCATTCCACAGCTACAGTCACTACCTTACATGCTACAGCGCTGTTTTGTTAGCTATTTGTTTAGATATTATGATATTCAGATCTATATTTATTTCAATCTACATTTATTGCGGACTATGTTTCCTTCATTATATATTTATTTCAGTTTATATTTATTTTGTTCTGTATTTATTTAGTTGTATATTTATCTACATTTCTGTCTATATTGTTTCTGTCGCCGGTTGCTGTTGCGGAACTAGAAATAACGTAACGGTTTCAGTAAAGTGTAGTGACGTAACGTTCTGTAATATTGCTAGCACATGGCTGTATTACGCGAGCCTAAGCGAAACACGCTGGAGTGTGTGAAGGATACAGAGCACAACATCCTGCTCTGTGTCGTAACATTACAATGGTTTCTTTGAGCTCTTAAAAGCTTACAGAGCCTCTGAAGTGTGTCGAGTTCTTCCCTTACAATTCCACTGGAAGTTCCAGTGTGTGTGTGTGTGTGTGTGTGTGTGTGTGTCTAACAGAGCTGAAATGTTATAAGCTCCCCAGTGTGGAATAAAGCCACATTTCAGAACTCTAATGGAGCATTAATGACGGAGAATAAAAGAATGAAAGGAGACAGAAGAAGAAATGAGGTAAACGGGGCTGAAGAGTTTTATATTTCTTTCTCTTCACGGTCCTCATTTTGCTCTCGGCAGGGTGTGTGTAAGTACAGGAGTGTGTGAGTACGGAAGTGTGTATGTAACTCCACACACTGTGATAACACACAATTCCCAGCTTTGTATCGTGACTTTTTGGAAATATCAGGATGTGTCTCGGATGTCATGGGAAGTCCCCATACACACAGAACAGGCTTCTTGACTCAGTGTGTGTGTGTGTGTATGTGTGTGTGTGTGTGTGTGTGTGTGTGGGTGTGTCTGCAAGTTATTCCTAGGCTTCTCTGACATATTGCTTTTTCCCAAGCCCATGCTGCACTGCCCTGATGCCGTGATGTCTCATACGATAAGCTACAGTCCGACATGCCACTGTTCAGTAATATCAGTTCAATATAAATATATAAATAGCAGTTTGTTGTTGCTTGATTTCTTAGCACAGTGTTATCTGTACGTTCTGCCTTTACATTCAGGTGACATTCGCATGATATAGTCTGGATTTTAGTCTGTAGGTTCACGTTCGATTTTAAATGTCCAGTGACTTTAGTTATTAAAATTCATTTCTTTAAAACATTCGATTTGTTTAGCTGAATATTGTAAAAACAGCTACTAATTGTTGTTAAGTGCTTTGTCTTGGTCAGGGTCAGGAGGTTGGTTCTGGGCTCGTTTGGGGGCGGGGCTCATATCGCAGGTACGCATTCACACAGACGAGTTCCGTCCGAACCGTGGATCGATTCGTATATATGGCTAATCCGTAAACGCCACACTGTGCACTCAGGTTTGCAAAATGGTAGGCACTAGGTTCATCCGGTTGTTGTTTTGTAAACTTATTTCCCTGTGCTCCCAGCAGTCAAGCAGCGAAGAACAGCACTTCTTCCTGACATGTCATCATGCAGGAATACCTGAAAATGTGAGTCATTCTTGAATAAAAGAAGATTTTTAGCCATGGAATAACCATAAGAACTTTTTCCCTGGCATCACAAAACAAGAAATAACAAGAAGTAAGAGGAAATAACGTGACAACTCGAGCCAATCATGTTACCCAGCGCAGCTTCTCCTAGCTTCCGCGCCTCGGTTAAAGCGAACCCCAGACCACCATTTTCAAGAGGACCAGGAATCGGATCTCTGGGCCACTCCTGGGATTGAAGACAGCGTTCACACTTCATCAACTGCATCAAACTCTGGACCCGAACAGACCCAGCTCCAGAAAAAAGGGCAGCCTTTATGATTACTGCAGCAGCTCTACAGAGCCCTGGGGAGATTAAACACTGACGTAGGCGTGAGACTTGGACATAAACTAGTTTAGGGAAGTTCAAATCAGGATGAATTCCCACAGGATTCCACACACACTCCCTACACACACGCCAAAAGGTGATAAAGGAAATGTCAGGGTTTTTCTGTGTGTGTGTGTGTGTGTGTGTGTGTGTGTGTGTGTGTGTGTGTGTGTGTAAGAGTAAGGGAGGAAGAGAGGAGGAATGCGACTGTGGTCCAGACGAGCAGGCAGCCAGCTTCATTCACAAACACAACCCAGATACACACACGTTCTCCGTCTCGTCTCCGAATTCTCTCTTCTCTCGGCCTGTTCTCCTTCTCATCTGCCTTGCTTTATATTCCTGTGTCCTTGTCTCTCATTTTGGCTCATGTGTAACATTTTATTGGTGTTTCTGTCATTATTTAGCCAAAGCAGCAATAAATTTAGTTTTATTGCCACAATACAGTTTACACAGTTTAGTACAAAAGTCATGTGAAATTTAAGTAACAAAGCAGGCAGTTAAATAAGAATAAGTAGAGGTAGGTAATAAACTACAAAGGTAAAATAAAATAAAACACAAAGGTACAAAGACATGTTGTGTACATAATGAAATGTGAAGAGAAAGCTGAGGTGTATATCGATGCTCAGTAACGCTGGGAATAAATGCGATATATTAGACGTTTGCTAGCACTCTCCATTCATGGACAGGGTTGAGGGGGTGCCAATACTTTGTGTAGAGCAAGATGTTGTCCTTCTGTGCCATGAAGAGCAAACATCTAATCAATAAGCTGGTGCAGTTTCATTATTTTCATCACGTCTATTTGTGCATTTGTAGAGAGCCGAGACGCACAGTGAGGACTTGCTGCGTTCACCGTCCCAGGACGTGACATACGGTTCATCAGAATCACTGAACAGGGAATGCATTATTCATTCTGAAAGAATGCTGCTCTTATTGGGTTTCTGGCAATTGAGGAAAAATGTGTTTCATCTTCCACTTCCACTCGCTCTCAGCACTGCCAAGTCACTTTTCTCTCGCTCAGCACTCGGGGTTTTGTGGCGTCTTCCTCTCTCCACATCACTTACTCTTCGGTTAGAATTTTCCTTCCCTGGACGTGTTTAATGATTAAGTGTGCCAGTTTGGTGGCCTGCTTTAAGGACTGGTAGCGTTTTAATTTGATTCATGTCATTTTTCCATATGCTGGTGGATTCGTGGGTGAGAGTTTAGCTGGTTTGTGCAGTGAGATGCAGCGTGCAGGCAGGCGAGATTTCTCGAATAAAATCGCCAGACGCTCTTACGCTTTCTCCCTGAGTGTTAACTGTTATTTCTCTTAAACATTAAATTAAAGCATTAATTAAAAAGTTGATAATGTTGCCAATTCATAAATCCCACACTGTTTTGTTAATAAAAAGGCATTTTCTCCATTATTTTCCCCTAAATGTATTTCTTTATTTATTTTAATTCTATTTGTGTATATTTTTGCTGCTGCATTTAACAAATGTAAGCTTTATTTTGGGTGTCTGTNGCCCTGTGATTGGTCCACTGTCCTGATGAGGCCCTGTGATTGGTCCACTGTCCTGATGGGGCCCTGTGATTGGTCCAGTGTCCTGATGGGGACCTGTGATTGGTCCACTGTCCTGATGGGGCCCTGTGATTGGTCCACTGTCCTGATGGGGCCCTGTGATTGGACCAGTGTCCTGATGGGGCCCTGTGATTGGTCCACTGTCCTGATGAGGCCCTGTGATTGGTCCACTGTCCTGATGGGGCCCTGTGATTGGTCCACTGTCCTGATGGGGCCCTGTGATTGGTCCACTGTCCTGATGGGGCTCTGTGATTGGTCCAGTGAACTGAAGGCTCTCCTGTGATATTCCAGATTCCTGATTGATTTCTGTGATTGGTCTATTGTCCTAAAGAGTCTCTGTGATTGGTCTAGTGTCCTGAAAGCTTTCATGTGATTGGCCCACTGTCCTAAAGATTCTGTGTGATTTCTTGGATTTCCTTTGATTGGTCCAGTGTCCTCATGGAGCTCTGTGATTGGCCGTGCTCCACATCATGTTTTTATAAAAATATACAAGGAAAGGATTTGAGTTACATCTGATTTATCACACTCTGATAATGAAGTGTGTGTGATATAAAGAAGTCTGGAAAATAGAGTTGTGGTTCATTTCTGATTGTGTGTGTGTGTGTGTGTGTGTGTGTGTGTGTGTGTGTGTGTGTGTGTGTGACTTTATTCTGAACTTAATTTATTCTGAAAAATAAATGGAAATTGTTTTCCCTCTGACCACTATCCTTGTCGGCTGCAGTTAAGGCTGAACACACACACTCACACACACACACACACACACACACACACACTCACTCATGCTCACACACACTCACACACACAGATCAGGTGGTTAGTATCCAGCAGTGCAGAGGTCAGTCTGGTTTGTATTGGGTGTTTATGGCTGCAATCTTCTTTAGATGGTTTGCATGAGTCTGGCAACCACTACAAAGCACTCGCTGATTACACACATGTATTTACGACTACACACACACACACACACACACACACAAACACACACACACACACACACACACACTCTCTCTCTCTCTCTCTCTCTCTCTCTCTTGTTCTCCTCAGGGCTGGTTGTTTCCATCTCACTAAACTCGGCCATGTCCCAAAAAAAGCGTCTGATTTGAAGATCAGTGGCTGTTTTAGTCCTGAGTGAAACCTGAGACATGGCGTGTGCAGATACGTAAGAGATCCTGGCCAGCAAACAGTCCAAATATCGGTAAATATCAAAAAAGAAATGAAAAACACTGTGTAGCTAATGTTCAAAAGCTAGATCAAATCAATTTGCCATTAGCTACAGTTCACGTAGCATTTACAAATTTACTAGTCAGATTTACACGCTAAGTTTCATTCAAGCGCCTGGCAGCTAATTCATGCTGATTGATCTGTGATTTTATTTCGTACCTCGCTATTGTTTGGCTAAGCTGAAGCTTCCAGAGCGAACACTGAGTAGCTGTTAGCGAATGATGCTTGGTTTCAGGGTTGCTGGCGAGATATTTAGGTTAATGCGAGGTTAAGCAGATAGCTAGCTTGTAAATAAAATCACGGCTCATGTTAGTCCTGATTCTGTGGCTGGTTCTCTGTCAGGACAATTTAAACCCCATCCCAGAAAAAATGTATATCCAAGGGGCCGATTCTCACAGACTCAGCTCAAATAAAAAAACACATCGTAAAAAGAATTCTTTGGACAGGAATTGATTTTTTTTTACTCGTATGGTCTTAAAAGATCGCTGAGATGTCTGTACAGTCTTTAGTCTAAGTCGTGTTGGATAATGTAAAATCATATACAGTGTGGAAAAATGCCTTGCATTTAGCAGAGCTGAAATGGTGTATATGTATTCAGTGTCAGTGACGCACACACACACACACACACACACACACACACACACACACATACACCTCTGTGAGACAGGTAAAGGTGTAAGGGAGTTCCCCAGGACTTGAGGGAGCTCATTAGCAGATGGAAACGCGGCGCGTTCAGGGCCGGTGTTTCTGCAGCGCTGCTGACGAACAGCTTTTGATGTGAGAAAGCTGTTGAGTTCAAGCAGGTGATTCATTACCTGCAGTGCTTGTGTTTGGTGTGTGTTCCGTGTGTGTGTGTGTGTGTGTGTGTATGTGTGTGTGTGTCTCAGCCTCATCTAATGCACATTAAATAACACAAGTACATAAAATCACATGTTCATGCTTAACACGTGGTGACGATCGGCCAAGAAAGTCAGGTCCGACTCTCAAAAAACGTTTTTCATCAAACTGTCCTCACTTAATCCTTATTATTCAGAAATACATTACTTTAAAATGGTGAGAACTCTGTTGCTAGGCAACTGGGAAACACACTGAGACACCAAGTGGAGGCTAGATAGTGAAAAGCTGAGGCTTGGCTAGATAGTGATTTAGCGATTTAGCTAACTAGCTAGTAATTAGTGACCCTGGAAATGAGACAGAATTGTCAAGACTATCAACCTTTACCTCAGATGTGTTGGTAAATTACTACAAAAAAGATTTGTTTGACTAAAATTACACTGTTATTAAACGTAGCATCAACTGCTAACTGCTAGTAAGAAACCTTAAACACCGGGTTTCAACTCGCAAAGTCAGTCAGTGAAATCTTCTTAGAAACGTGAGAAAAACAATATAAATGTAGCTTAATGCTAGACATTAATTCGGTTAGCATACTCTTTCATGCACCGTGTTACGTCTCATCTATAGCTATCTTTTAGCCAATAATCTTTTAGCTAACAACAATTATCTTTTAATTGTGTCTTTTCAATGATCTTTTAGCTAACAACAGATTGTACAGCATTTTTTTTTAGTAAAGAGCGGAAATGTGTTTAAAAATGTGAACTGGAAAAAAAATATAGAACTGTAATAACAATATGCAGTTTATATTCACTTTTTTCGCTTTAGCATGTATGTTGTAATTTTCTGCATTAGCGTGACTATATTGGCATCCGTCATGACTTTTTGTTTACCGACTCCACCAAAGTCGGAGCTCATAGAAAAAATACAAGTTTCCGAGTTGCAGTTGCGACATTGCTGTGACGTTCAAGTGCGCTCTCTTCGTGATTACGATATTTCCGACAGGACTTGAAGGCAGCATGAATCCGGGAGGATGGACAGCCATTGTTAGGTGATTACTGCTAGTCATACTTACTGTAGGGATTTTTTTTGAGGACTTGGTAGTGCACTCAGACTTTCCATCATCTGCATATGACATTTAGATTCAATTAGCAGCAAACGGGCAAAACCTTATTGGCAGGAAATGGTATCGGAAGAATCGTCAGACTCGGGCACCATCGTAAACCCTGCACCTGGCATTAAGTGCTGCTAATGCATCTGTATAAATAATGTAATATTCTTCTGATCTCATCACCTAATGCAGCAGAGGAGAAGAAAACTGAGTGGTGGTCGGCTAAAGGTGTAGGATAACAGCATGGAAATTACGTTATAGCATTACCTGAAGTTAGTGTGTGTGTGTGTGTGTGTGTGTGTGTGTGTGTGTGAAAAATACTGATGACATTTTAATTTTAACGGCGTTCAGCGTCATCAAATGTTCTCTGCATTATAATATAAACATTTTATACGATGTATTACGTTATATCATTTTAATATAATATTCTGAATCCAGCCGAATCCAGACTTCAGCACTACACCACCGCTTTACCCTGAACTCCACACTCCTATACGAGCTCATACGATTAAATCACATCATATACATCAGATGGAATTACTTCCATATCACTACTGATATGATATTAATCTATAGAAGAGACTTTAATGTGATATAAAATCATATGATGTGATCAGCGAGCAGATTTCAGTTCCCCAAACTGCACAGTAATACTGTAACTTCATCTGATGTAGCGTTCTACCTATTACACAACGGAAATAATACATTTCTAAAATTTTATATAGCTGTTATAAGTACTGTGTAATATATACATACCGGTTCCTTACGACTATAAGGCAATACGGTCTATTCCAGAATTATTGGCACCCTTTATGCAAATGAGCAGAAACGTAACATTTATGTAAAACGATTAACGCGTTCAGTAAGTGATGTTTTGAGTGTTAACGTATTGATTCGTTTTTAACACTTTTTTATTAAACTGTAAAGGTTTTTAAGTAGTGTTTAAAAAAAGGGACAGGACCTGAGGTCTGACTGGTTACAGTGACCTTTCAAGATGAACCATGATCTGATTGCTTATGATAACATTTCCGAACAGAACAGTGAACCAGCTGGTTAGAGTGGAATTTTGAAGGGGAACTGCAATGACATTTCTGGAGGGAACCTGAAGTCTGATTGGTTACAGCCACATTTTGAGAGGAAACTGCAGTGTGATTGTTTACAGTCACATTACAAACAAGAGCTATGATCTGATTGGTTACTGTGGCTTTTGGAATGGAACTGCGATCTGATTGGTTACATTCACATTACAAACAAGAACTATGATCTGATTGGTTACTGTGGCATTTTGGAATGGAACTGCGATCTGATCTGAAATTTGGAAAGGAACTGTGGTCTGTCAGGGAGGAAATTATGATTTCAGGAAATGCTTGCTAATTAGAGAACATATTTACAAATGAGA
>CM074960.1:22190103-22201992 GCA_037577455.1 Pangasius macronema
ATATGTGCTGCTAAATAGGGAGCACTCTGAAACACGGAGTCCTGTCCCAATCCAATTTCTTTAGAGGTGTATGAAACTGTCAAATATTTACTCAGAAACAGAACGGCAGGAAGGAGTCAGCTGTGTCCCAAATGAGATGCTGACTAATAAAGCAGGGCTTGGAAGAAGAAAGGCATTGGGTTGTGTTCCATTGCGCCATGTGCACTACTTACTGTCTGAAACAGAAATAAAGACAACGCTGCCTTATAAGGAAGCAGTCAGAGACAGGATGGCATTGGGTCATGCCCCAATCCAACGCTGAGGAGCCTGACAGGGAAAAAAATAAAAATCAAGGGCGACGGGGCGTGTCCTAATCCAACAGCTAGATAACACACTGACAGGCGAGGTATAAGACAAGATGACAGCACTCGAAGGAAGGAAGGAAGGAAGGAAGTCGTGTCTCAATCTGACATTTGCATAAAACGCTGCCTGCAGGAAAAATAATAATAAAAACTCTGGCCAATCAGTGCTTCCTGAAAGCTGAAAGAGCCGAGCATTGTGGGAATTCCTGCATCCACAGGTGCTCAGCGTCAGCCTGTCAGTGCTCCCTGACCTCTGACCTTTTACAGGGCCAGACTCTCTCCCTGAGCCCCAGGGGGCATGTTGTGATCACTTGGGAGGGCGGGGCAATGTGGAGAGGGGGAGGGGCTTTTTTTCTTTTTTAAAGAAAGAGAAGGAGAGAGAGACTGAGAGAAAGGGAATGAAAATATGGGAAAGGGAAAGACAGAAAGGGAATGTGAAAGGAGATTGTGAGAACAAACAAAGAGCTAAACACTTAGGGAGAGACGGAGAAAAATAAAGAGAAGAAGTGATGCAGTTAGAAAAAAAGAAAAAAAAGAGGGCTAAGAAAGGGTAAGGGCAAGGAAAGAAGAGATGGAGAGAGAGAAAATGTAAAACAAGGAATGAGAGGGAGAAAGGGAAGATATGAGGACTGAAAAAGGGGAGATGAAAAGAGAGAGAGAGAGAGAGAGAGAGAAAGAGAGAGAGAGAAATGGTGAATAGCGAAGGATGGAGGGGATTGAGTGAGAATGAGTGTAAAGAAAGAGATAGAATGAAAAACAGCTGACTAGAGAGAGAAAATGAGACAGTGTGAAGAAAAGGAATGCGCAGTTGCTGGTGTTGTATAATTGTGTAATAATGTTGTTATGGAGAGAGAGAGAGAGAGAGAGAGAGAGAGGAGAGACAGAGAGAGAGAGAGATAGATGAAAGCAGTGTATAAACAGATCAGTGGTGTATGACACACTCCAGATGAACACTGACGCACACACTCGTCTAATGGAGCATCATCACGTTAAACACTCTCTCTCTCTCTCTCTCTCTCTCTCTCTCTCTCTCTCACACACACACACACACACACACACACACACACACACACACACACACACACACACACACTCAGTGGAAGTGAAGGGAGATGAGCCCCTTCAGTGTGTATATCTCCTAAATGACTATTTCCACTGGAATGTGTACATGTTATCAGAGGGATTTCTAAAAAAAACACAAAGTGACAGGTTGTGTGTTAACATGGTGATGTCATCAAAAAGCGCCAAGCCCTTTTATAGTATTCAGTCACAAACTACTGGCTTAGTTCTTTCATTTTCTATTGCTTACACACCCTTTGTCCATTTCATGAGGTTCACCTGTCATACTGCTCACTTTCTAGATGTAGTCCATCTGTTCCTCTGCACAAAGTATTGGCACCCCTCTACCTCACCACTGAGCTGATATGATGTGGGTGGTGGTTCAATCTCAGTACAGTAAAGACACTGATATGGATATGAAAGTGTGTGTGTGTGTGTGTGTGTGTGTGTGTTTCACGTTACACAAGCTAAAAGTATGTTGTACTATATACTGTAGGTATATAATAAATAAATAAATTAATTAATTAAAACAGTGGACAAAAAACTGTGGTCTGAATCAGATTCTGATTCAAATGAATTGAATCTGAATCAAATGAATCAAATCCCACACAGAATCATTGCTGCTTGCAAGAATCGACTCAGTAACGTGACTCATAATCTACATCACTGTGTTTCAGATTAAATACCGCGATGTTTTTTTTCCTGTGAAATATTCATCCTCTAATTCCAGTGTGTCAGAATCCATAAAGAAAATACGGATAAACGACATTCGACAAAACTTTGGAAAACTTTCTCCAGCCACACTGTTGCCATGGAGCACAGGAATGTAAACAGTGTTAAACCGGTTTAAAAACAACAGCAGCAACAACAACAACAACAACAACAACAACAACAACAACAACAGGAGTAAACAGTTTTCACTCACGCACTACTTCCTGTTTGGGGTCCAGCTCCTCGGTGCTCCTCTCCATGCGGCGCACTTTCTCCCGCAGATCCCGCAGCCGCCGGTCGGTGTGCGCCAGCTCGCGCTCCAGCTCGTGAAAGAGCGAGCCCGCGTGCCGCGCCACGTCCGACAGCTGGCGCACGGTGCGGGACAGAGCGGCGTTACTGACCGCGCACAGGTCATCCAGCAGCCCCGGCGGAGAGCCGTCCTCTCCCGGCTCCGCGCTCCTGCACAGCCGCTGAGGCTCCACCGTCCGCTTGGCGAAGGGCATGTTTTTAATTTTACTGTTTTATTTTTCCCAACAGCGCGCGCTCGAAGTGTAAAATCCCACTAGGAAGTTTAGCAGTTTATCCCTTGCTTTGCAGAGAATAAAAAAATATATTTATATATGTTTGTTTTTTTTGTTTGTTTGTTTGTTTTTTTCCACCCGCGGGATCCCGAGACTTTTTATTCCGGAGGCTCGAAGCGCGCTCGCGGCTCGGGCTCCATCCTGGTCGCACCGGAGCACCGCGCCGAGCTCGTGAGGGTGACTACACTGTGAGACACGGCGGAGCTGCGCGCGCTGTTTACCACCGATTTAAACCGGGGGCGGGTGCACGCGGGGAGCTTCACCTAACACCCGGAACGGAGCAGAGCGGAGCGGATCATTCACACTATTCTAACTATACTACACACCACAGAGCTGCTGAGTGCTGGATGCTGATTGGTCAGAAGGCGTTGATTAGTTTTCTATAACAGCAGCTCTGACAGTAGCGCAGGTTTATATTAATGCGCTTGTTCTGATACGTTATCGTTTCTATAGCAACAGCTCATTCACAGGGAAGTGTACAGCAGACGCTCCACTGATTATAAACTGATTTTTAAAAAATCGTTGATGTGGTGAAGATTTCTTTCTTTACAGAGATGTTGATGTCACAGTGATGGAAGGAGTCTCCAGTGTCAGCGCTCTGTAACAGTCAGAGGTGAAGCTGGAACTGTAAGTTTTCTGACATCTTCAGGACAGACGAGTTTACGCTTCTCTGCGGTTTCTCAGTAACAACCACAAGCTGCGTTCATTTCTCTTATTAACTTCAAGACAGAATAAAAAGCGGCTGGTGAGGGAACGAGTGTTTACAGCTGCTATAACGTAAGTGACAACAGGGACTCACTCGCTTCACTGAAGTTCCACAACATTAAATGTAACAGTAAATGGATAAAAAGTATGACGTCATTTTTTATGACATAAAAATAGTGATCAGTGGCTGTGGTGTAAGAGGAATAAAACACTCGGGGACATGCTGTTCTAGGAAAGTAATCAACTTCCGGGTGGTGACAGTAACTGGGCTTCATCACACCACCCTGTCGTGGATTAATTTCCTGGAACAGCACGACACACACAGTGTTTTATTCCGTATATAGAACAGAATGAAACAGAAATGTGTTATATGTTTAGTGTCAGATGTACAGGAGTGTGTGGTTGGAGAGTCAGATTTCTTGTGGCCATAATATAGTGTGTGTGTGTGTGTGTGTGTGTGTGTGTATGTGTGTGTGTGTGTGCTGACGTCAGCCGCTCTCTCTACAGGAAGAGGCTTTAGATTTGGTTGGATGGATTTAGCGAAGTTCACACTCAGCAAATGTGAAAGAGTCGGATGGCGTGACGAGCTGGGGCACACGAATCTAATACACACTCTCTGTGTGTGTGTGTGTGTGTGTGTGGAATAGACAGGGAGAGTCAGTGTACAGAATGCATCAAATAGTCATGTGACCTTTGACCCCTATGTGTGTCAGCTGCCATGAACAAATTTGACTGTCTATATCTATCTGTGTGTGTGTGTGTGTGTGTGTGTGTGTGTGTGTGTGTGTGCAGTAATGTGAGTAGTGTGTGTTCCTCCAACTGATCCTGCCCATGTGAGGGAGTGAGGGAGTGAGGGTGTGAGGGAGTGAAGGAGTGAGGGTGTGAGGGAGTGAGGGAGTGAGGGAGAGGGAGTGAGGGAGAGGGAGTGGGGGAGTGATGGAGTGATGGTGTGAGGGAGTGATGGAGTGAGGGAGTGAGGGTGTGAGGGAGAGGGAGCAGTGGATGAGAACCCGAGCTGGACTCAGTAGTTGCTGTTTATGGGGCTGTATCCTGGCAGAATACAACTGAAACACTCATGCATGTGACCTAAATCCTCTGTGTGTGTGTGTGTGTGTGTAGGCGCGGGGTTCTGCTCACTAAGACAGATATTAACTATGACTTGTTAATTCAAGCCTGTGGTTGTAGATAAATTCAGCAGTTACAGGAAATGTGACGTAATTCTTTAATCTCAGGCGGTGAATCTGATTTACTCCATGAAAGGAAACTGATGGAGGAGTTAATGGTGTGTGATGGAGAATGTTAGTGTGTGTGATGGAGAATGTTGGTGTGTGTGATGGAGAATGTTGGTGTGTGTTTTGGCGAGTGTTAGTGTGTGTGATGGAGAATGTTGGTGTTTGATGGTGAATGTTGGTGTTTGATGATGAATGTTGATGTTTAATGGTGAATGTTGGTGTTTGATGATGAATGTTGGTGTTTGAATGATGGTGAATGGTGGTGTTTAAAGGTACTGCTGTTGTATGTGTATGTGTGAGGCAACTGTAAATAATCACAAAGTACCTCTTACGACCACAAACTGCCGCTATCTATCTATCTATCTATCTATCTATCTAAGATAGATAGATAAGGAGTTATAGATAGATAACACACACTTATTAAAAATGGAACTCTGTAGCTTTATTTATGAAATATTACCTGTAGTGATTTCAGCATCGAGTGTAAAACAGGAAAAATATCAGGTTCTCAGTAACAGCAGCTCGGTGTTTAAGTGTTTTAGAGAAATGATACAAAACAAACATTTCACAGCAATCTAAAATAAGAAACAAACCACACACACACACACACACACACACACACACACACACAAGAGGGGAAGAGAAGTGTTTACAGTGTTCTGGGTTTCACTTACACGTCATGATACACACATTATTGAGTCAGGTATGTTGTTATGTGTCATACCCGTGTGTTTGTGTGTGTGTGTGTGTGTGTGTGTGTGAGATGTGAATATGGCTCAGGATAAAAAAGAAACGCAGCATCAGCAGCAACAGGAAGTGAAGCTGCAGTATTGTGTGTTTGCATATAGACACAGTTATTTCACACCACCACACGACAAACCAACAAATCAACAGTCAGAATTTGTTGGTTTTTTTGCAATTTTTGCAATTTTGCAATTAATATATACAGCATCTTTATCATAGCAGAGTAAACATAAATAAACAAACGCACAGTGATTGAGTTATAAGAGATTGGCGGTGAGACGATGTTGCTACGATGTCATGATAACATAGTGCAAATAGAAAGAAAGAAATAAGAATTAAGATTATTAACCTGTGAATTTAATGCTGTTCCATTTATAAAAATATATTTGTATGGAGATTCAGGGTAAGAGGAATTTCAAGGACATTCGATAAATCATGATACATTCCAGGTTTCTGTGGCCGCTGCCTGTCAAAAACACTCCTTAAAGGTTCTCTGGAGAACCCTACTCATAGTATTTCCAAATCAGAAGAACCCTTTTAGGAAGCTACAGTAACAACCCTTAATTAATCAGAAGAACCCTTAAAGAATCCTCGAACCAAGTACTAATATCAATAATACTTCTTTTATTACTTGTTATTAAACCTCATTTGAATATAAAGACATAAGTCTCAGTCTCTGAATTCAGCACAAGTTACGTCAATATTTACGTGGGGAAAGTTCCTCATATTCAGAGCCGTGTTCTGCAGCTGCTTAAGTCAATTTTGTAGCCTCCACATCTAAATCTAACAGGAGTCTAGCATGTCACCATTATATACTGTGTGAAGAGTCCCGGTTGTAACTATCACATTAATCGCAGAGTTTAATTTAACAAAATGGCTTCCACATTCCGCATATTCAGCAGCGTATAGAATAGCACTTGATCCAGCACATCCTGTTATTTTGCAGTTTATTTTTTAATATCGTGTTTGTCAGTTACTCGTGCGTGACGTTGTGGTTACATCAAGCTGTCAGACAGGAACGCTGGACTTAATACTGCTCCTCGCTCAAACCGATATCACGCAAATGGGAAAACGAGAGGAAAGGGGGAAAATAAGCTCAAGTTCAGGGTCAGAATCGTGCGTAGCTGAGACGCCTCTGTTTTGGACAAAGTCTGTGCGTAACTCTCACGTAACTTCTGAATAGTGCTTAAGTCCGTAGTTACATCTGATGTCTGAATACAGATGTGCACAATTTCAGTGTTAAATCCTCACTGCAGTCGCTTAACTCAACTCTGAATACGGTTCATGGTTCTCTGGTCCCCATGTTACCTTTCCGACTCCAGCTCTCCTGCTTAACTCGGTTCTCCTGGTTCCCCATGTCAATCTAATCCTCCACTCTCTAGCCATCTGTGTTCTTGGTGTCGTCCCGTTTTATAGCCCTGTAGATCTGATTGTGGATCTGTGGTTATTAACTCTGAACTTTTCCCAGGTTAGTCAGACTGACTGCTGATCTGGGATCAAAGCAAATCAAACCTTTAGATATTGCAGTTCCATAGAAATACTGATTTTTTGCACCTTTTTCTCTGACACAGTGCGTGTTTATTCTGTGTTCCAGACAGTGTGTGTGTGTGTGTGTGTGTGTGTGTGTGTGTGTGTGTTTGTGTGGAATGACAGTCCTTCAAGAGTGTTTAAAAGAGTGGCAAAATACATCTGCTCATCTCGATTCTCCACGTCTGTGTGCATGTGTGCGTTTTCAGGAGGTCAGGTAGAGGCTGATGGACGCAGCAGGTCCAGCTGAGACTCTAAAGTAACCCTCTGTAGATGAATCTCCTGGAGAGAGAGAGAGAGAGAGCGAGAGAGCGAGAGAGAGAGAGAGAGAGAGAAATTAATAATTTAACTGGATTAAATAAACCAGACTTAATTAAATCAGATTAAATAACAAATGATTTAATTTTGAATATTTTTTTTATTGGAACGCCATAAAGCATCATATGATCATACAGCCCACACACACCCACACACACACCCACACACACATACACACACGCCTGAGCACTGAATGATGTCCAGGTCGTGACCTTTGAACCCCAACACAGAATCAGAGTGAAGAGAACTTTCACACATGGCTAGGTTTATAGAGATGACCTCTGACCTTTACTTCTGAGCATCTGTGTTTGTCATTAAAGAATGACACCATTGACCTGCGTTCATCTCATCACGCTCTGTTCTGCATTCAAATTACCTCGGAAGTGGGAAGTTATCATTCTTGGCCTCTGTGTGTGTTCGAGCTAAAAGTGGGGAAAAAAACGACAGACACCATGTTGACTGGACGTCACGTGCTGAACTCAGGGTTGAGGAGAGTGTCATGAGTTAATGCGTAGGAATGCTGAGTTAAGGGGGTGTTTTCTCTGGTTTTTCCTAGTCGGAGGTCAGGAATTACAAGTTACGACCTTTAGTTGAATGCAGCAAAAAAAGAAGTAATGAGTTCACATGTACACGACAATCTGATAATCAGATTTCATCAATAATCTAATCATCGTATTCACTTCAGCAATCTGATGAGACTCGGACGTGACTAGAATAAGAGATAATAAACTTAAGACTGTCAAAGTTCATGTCACAGTTGTCGTAGTTTCATGAGATGGTCCTGTAACAACACACACACACACACACACACACACACACACACAATGTATAATTATGTAAAAATGTGACATACACCTTCATATATGTAACAACTGAATATACACATGCTATTCACCTTTCTTTTCACACACACACACACACACACACACACACACACACACACACACACAGTACAGTTGCTGCTCCTGTTCTATTTTGAATGCAAGCTGAATAAAAGTGTGTGTGTAGGTCATTAAATCTGATATATGAGAGGATCTTTAGAGTATAGAGCTATGCAGCATGTGTTCTTATGTGTGTGTGTGTGTGTGTGTGTGTGTGTGTGTGTGTGTGTGTGTGAGAGAGAGAGAGAGAGAATGTATGCCATAGCTAAAAATAGGTTTAAGTGTGTGTGTGTGCGCGTGTATTAGAGATAATTAAAGGAAAACCAGCTGGCTATGTTAAGTTGTAAGGGGGCATTTATTTTTGCTCAGCTTTATCAGCTTTATCCTGGTGGGTGTGGCTTCTTCCAGGATGACTCCGCCCACATCCACATAAACAACATGCGTTTAGAGTCCAAAGTAATTCAGCCATATGTTAATTACAAAAATCTGAATAAGGTGCTGAAATTCAATCTTCGCAAGTCTGTGTGTGTGTGTGTGTGTGTGTGTGTGTGTGTGCGCATGTGTGTGTTTGCGTGTGTGTGTGTGTGCGTGCCTGTGTGTGTGTGTGTGAGAGAGAGACCTTTAGCTGTTGCTGCAGTTCACTGTTGAGGCGTTTCAGCACTGCATTCGCTTCTTTATTCTTCCTGATGGCCGTCTGAATCTCTCTCTTCTGTCTGCAACAAGCACACACACACACACACACACACACACACATTCCTGCAAAAGTAAGCGTAGCTTTGACAAAGGTCAAAGGTCAAGCATATGCTTTTTCACCACACACAAGGTGCTGAATAGTTGACTAATGTTTTGTGTGTGTGTGTTTGTGTGTGATGCTCATCTCTCAACATTGAAATCTTACACACACACACACACACACACACACACACACACACAAGCCGTTAAAACACTAATAACTAACTTTTGAGCCAGTTTAGGCACTGATGAAGAGGCGGGGTTTGGATAGGCCACGCCCACTGCATGATTGGCGTTCTGGCATTCCGAGTGGAGTTTCCTGCGAGTCGGTTTCTGTCCCCACACCGAAACCCTCTCGTGGCACCTTAGGACCCTTTTTCTCTATGTACGATAATTTGTTAAGGACTCACACAGTTTCAGTTTTTATTGTTTTTTTGTTTGTTTTTTGGCTTGACGTTGACGCAAGAACCGAGAACGCTTTAAACATAATAATCTGATCCACACACATTTAGTAATCAGATTAGATTTTTGTTTATAAAATTGCATAAAATGTGTAAAAATTCCTCAGATCTCAGATTCCCCTCAGAAATATTTAAGTGATCAGCAGCGCCTCACAGTGGAGAGTCTGTGTCATTACACTGTTCCAGAAAAACGCTTATATTTATTACACTCACTAGTGTTTTATCTGCGTGAATGTTTCATCAGGAAGTAAAAGTGTTACAGGTACACACAGGTAAATAAAATAAAACAAAATGGCAGCATTTCTGCTCTGTGTGTGTGTGTGTGTGTGTGTGTGTGCGTATAAATAAAAGTTTTATTTGTTGGAATTACACAAATTAAACACAATTAAATGCATATTAAAACCGAATTAAACCAAACCCAACTGTTATCAAATCAGAATTAAAGTAAATCAAATTAAACCAATATTCAACTAAATGTAATTAAATGAGACGGAATTAAATCGCTATTAAATGAAATGAAACCAGATTTCAATCAGTGTTACATTTAATTCAACCAAATTCCTGCTTTAAAGCTGCAAAGATCAGTAATTCTTAACACAAGAAAGGATGTGAGACATTTCCACATGTGGTTTCTGAACATCTCAGAGTCTATCTCTTTCTCTCCACACACACACACACCCACACACACACACATTGAGGGAGAGGTCGGAGTTTGGTTTTTCCATTCCTGCAGTGAGTGTGTAAAGACACATCTGGTCGAGTTTAATCGGGAATGAGAGCAAGCGCACACAGAGAGATCTACTGTATGTACTGTATATGTTTTAATGTATATTATGTTTATATTAAAGTGTAAGAACACACTGCATCAGTCAGGTTAATACAGTCAGCTTTATTTCAGCTCTACTGAATGACACGAAACGCCACTCGACAAACATTACACACTGACGCAAATATTAGCTTTGGCAAAACAACACACAGAAAAAAGGGAGAGAAAGACAGTGGAGGAGAAAGGGAAAGCTTATGGGGACTAAGGGAATACACACACATACACACACACACACACACACACATACACACACACATACACACTATTCTGTAACCTTCTGCAATATATAATATATTAAAATATGTAGTAACATTTGGAAAAATTCTGTTCAATGTGTGGATTTTACACTTTCATGCCATGTGTCGTGTGTCATATGTGTGTGTGTCTGTGGGTGTGTGTGTGTGTGTGTGTGCGTGTGTGTGTGTGTTTAGGATTAAGCATGTGCTGGGAAAACCGCCCTGCAGCAGTGAATGTGATCATGTCAGGATTTACTGAACTGTGGGAAAATACCAGCTCTTTATATGTGTGTATTGCTTTAAGGGCGTGTGTGTGTCTTTTTAAGTGTGTGTGCATGTGTGTGTGTGTGTGTGTGTGTGTGAGTGTGTGTGTGTGAGAGAGAGAGAGAGAGAGAGAGGGAGAGAGAGATAGTGTTTCTTTAAGTGTGCGAGTCTATTTAGGTATGTCTCATTTTTAAGCTGCTGTAAGCTCAGATCTCAGATGCCTTATGATATCTACCAGCTGTGTGTGTGTGTGTGTGTGTGTGTGTGTGTGTGTGTGTGTGTGTGTGTGTGTGAGAGAGAGAGAGAGAGAGANTGTGTGTGTGTGTGTGTGTGTGTGTGTGTGTGTGTGAGTGAGTGAGTGAGTGAGAGAGAGAGAGAGAGAGAGAGAGAAGGAGAGGGATCTCACCTCCTGAACTCTGCACTTGTTAAAGTCTGCAAAATAAGGCTGCTGCATGGCATGCTGGGAGTTTTGGTGAGGCGCCTGCTGTGAGAGGGAAAAAAAAATTCTCAGATGATCATCACTCAATTAATCAAATGAATTATTAGAATTAATTATTTATTAGAAAGATTTTATTAAAATCTATTCACTAGTAAAATAAAATGTGAAACCAAAATCAAAGTGCTAATGCAAAAGAAAGTAAAATAAAAAAATTATTATTACAGGAAAAATGTAAAAATGGTCAGAGTTTTGGTCCATTCTTCTTCTGAGGCTGAAAATCTCACTGAACGTGTGACATGCAAATGTTATTACATCATAAAATATCAGAGCCAATCATGTTCCAATATGCAAATGCTACACCAAATCATGCTGTAATGGTTTATCACTGGAAAGGGGGTGGAGCATGTAGAGCTGGGCGTGTTTCCAATTAGCATATTCATATAGATGCATCTAAAGTGGCATCTAATCTGTGTGTGTGTGTGTGTGTGTGTGTGTGTGTGTGTGTGTGTGTGTGTGTGTACCTGTGAGGTCACAGTTCGAGGTGGAAGTGCAGGAGGAGGAGGAAGCCAGCCGCTCTTCCCACCTGAAGACCAAGAACCAAAAACATTGTTATTTCTTCAATTCAGTTCAATCCAGATGTAGATTTAAATCCCTAATGAACAAATCAGAGATGAGAGCAATGAGGAGATGAGAGCAATGAGGAGATGAGAGCAATGAGGAGATGAGAGCACCGAGGAGATGAGAGCAATGAGGAGATGAGAGCAATGAGGAGATGAGAGCACCGAGGAGATGAGAGCAATGAGGAGATGAGAGCAATGAGGAGATGAGAGCA
>CM074960.1:22220718-22241488 GCA_037577455.1 Pangasius macronema
TTTATGTCCCAGGAGCCCTCGTGTCTGTGTTAGCTTCTGGCTCTCCCTTTTAGTTATGCTGTCATAGCTGGTCTTGCCGGAGTCCCTGCTTGCACTCTGCATGCAAAGTACATTGTGCTTAACCATTAGAGGACAAAAACTTATCTATCAATCTCTCCCTCTCTCTCCATATCTCTCGCTCTTCTGAGATGCCTGCCCCCTTCTGCTCCTCCTCGCTGCCTGACACATGCTGTTTCCCCTTCTGCTCCCCGGACCTGCTTGACCCATGCCTGAAGAACCGTGTGGATTGCTGGGGATGGTGCCACCTGGGGGCTGTGGAGATGGTTTGGGGATCTCATATGGGGNAAACAAGGGAAACAAATAGCCACCAGTTTAGCATCGTACAGGACAAATGAACAATTTAACAAATTAACAGAGTCAAAGGACCTGTTTTCTAATAATGCAGTAAAAATAGCAGTGTAACTTTTGGTTTGCGGTTGCTGTAGTGGCTTTGGGACTGCGGTTGCCACGAGCAGCTTCGTACTCAGGACTCCATCAGTGGGCAGTGGATAGATTTTAACCAACCGGACTTCCTGCGAAAACTGTGATGATTTTACTGGTTGCACATTTGCACTATTTGTCCTTATAGTACACAATAATAGAAGAGATTTATTTATAATCGCACTATCCGTTACACCCAGATGAGNCACTCATTAGGGATAAATTCACATATTTACAATATAATTTTTAAATCCATTCATTTCTGTAAAGCTGCTTTGTGACAATCTCCAGTGTTAAAAGCACTATACAAATAAAACTGAACTGAATTGAATAGTTTTGTATATTGCAGCTTCATGCTAGTTTTCAATTTTGTATACTGCAGTTTTATGCTAGTTTTGTATTTTGTATACTGCAGTTTTATGCTAGTTTTGTATTTTGTGTATATAAGCTACACGCTTGTCTGTACTTCAGCTTCTCCGTATGTATGGCGGTAAGGTAGATAACAGACGTCTGAACTTTGAATTTTGTAAATACAAGATGATAGCTGCTGAAACACTGTAGGGGTGCCATTACTTTTATGAGGATGCCTTTTTCTCCTGTTGTTTGTCTGGAGTAGTAGTCTTTAAACTGTGTGTATTCCACCTTTGTGCACCTTTAACGTACATTTGTGTGTTTTTGTCCAGCGTCTCAAACATCTTGGTGTGTAACGAAACAGAGCGAGTGTCGTTTTGGTTCGTGGTGACATCACCGAGCGACAGCTCTCAGCTCATTCCCAAACAAACGGTGGATCTAGCCATCAGGTAAAAACACACACACACACACACACACACACACACACACACACACACACACTCACACACACTTCACACGGTTCATACAATAAAACACTGACCCTTCGTACCAGTCGGAGCTGAAGCTGTAACGTCTTCGGGACAGATGAGTTTACTCTCCTTTTTGCGTTTTTTTTGGTAACGCGACGTTTTTATTTTGTTTTGTTTTATTAACTTGAAGAAAGAGAAAGAAAGAGAGGCGATGGTGAGGGAACGACCGTTTATAGCTGCTATAACATAAGTGAGAACAGGAACTAACTTGTTTCACCGACGTTCCACATCCTTACCTCCGGATGACCAGCTGATGGGAAACTGCTGCGGTGTAAGAGGAATAAACACTCGGGGACGTGCTGTTATGGGGAAATAATCAACTCCGGGGTAGTAACAGCGCTTTACTACAGCACACACACACACTGTGTTTTAGATTTTATATGTAGGTTGTATTACACTCATTATTAACTCCCATAAGGTGAAAGTTTCCTGTTGGAAATGTTGTTCAGGAATTCGAGGAATCGGATCAATAACGCCTTCCTGCTGACGGATCAGACGCTGGAGTTTGTGGGAATAAACCCGACTCTGGCGCCGCCGGTGCAGTACGACACGCAGCCGTGGCTCATCGTGTTCGGCGTGGTGATGGGACTCGTGTGTGTCGGCATCCTCGCCATGTTCCTCACCTCCTTCATCCAGAGGACACGGTCAGTGTGTGTGTGTGTGTGTGTGTGTGTGTGTGTGTGTGTGTGTGTGTGTGTGTGTGTGTTAGTGCTGGGCAATATGATGATATAATATCGATATTGTGAAAGATTAGATTAGATTAGAAGTTTATTGTCATTGTGGAGAGTACACAATCTTTAAAACTGAAACATCTTCCTTGTTGTCATCGTTATTTTTTTTTCACATTAAATTCATTGAATTTTTCACAGTTTTGTTAAAACACAACGGTTTTGCTGCCAGTTTGTTAGCAAGGCTGCATATAACCCAAAGAAGAAATGTCTTAAAGTATCGTGATATGATATTTTTGTCATATCGCCCACCCCTAGTGTGTGTGTGTGTGTGTGTGTGTGTACCATCATTAACCTGTGAGTAAACACTGATACTTTCCTGTGTTCCTGTATATTTTCCAGTTTTTGAAAAAATAAATAAATAAAACTAGCCACTTTCCAGGGGACAGAAATGAAAAGGGAATAAAAATAATGGAATAGAGAAAAAAAAAGAGATAAAACTGAGATTAAAAAGCAGATTCGGGTAATTCCAGTCGTGATGTTCAGGTGGAGATTTCCAGAGCTCGTTGCTATAGTAACTAAAACCATCTCCGCTCTCGTCTCCTCCTCACAGGGCGAAGCGCAAACAGTCTGAGGAAGAGGAGGAAACTGGAGAACGAGTGACAGGAAATGGAATAACGTGTGAGATTCTGAAGGAGAAAGACGGCTTTAACAACCGAGGATTCGCGGACGACGATCGCCTCACCAAGCTCTAAACACAGACACACTTTTACACGGCTATCAGAAATGTAGCGCAGAGGTTTGAGCTAATGTTACTGGAAACAGCAGTCAGGCTTCACCGGCCTTTATCTCACACTCTGCTCCAGAATTATTGGCACCCCGGGTAAATATGGGTAAAAAAGTGAATATGGCACGATACCACTCTTCTTTTCTGATCCTGAGATCTTGAGCATCAGTCGACTCCGATATGGTTTCCTTTAAAAACTTCACACACGAAAACACTTCCTGTACTTTATACCAATCCAACAACCGAGATACCAGTCAGGTCTCCTTACGTGGAAATGTTTCCAGGTCCAAAAATAAATTTCTTTCCCAAATCCAATTCCAATCTTTGCCATTTGTTCCAGGATCCGATACCGGATGTTTTCTCTGATATCCGAGACACCATTGTGTCCGATATCGATACCGAGCATGAAAAGCTTATGAAAAAAAGACTTAGTGGTTAATACATTTTTAATTAAATATATTTTTTAATTTAATTAGTTTGAAAAATGTGGTTAATCTGCAACCGCTGAAAATATGGGGGGAATCTAACCACTAATTTATTCTATTCTATTATTCTATAAATTTAATTTTAAAAACTTTTAGCAAAGAAAAAAATCATGTTTTTTGTTGAAATAAATTGACTTAAATTAAAGATTTCTCTCACAATAATAATAATAATAATAATAATAATAATAATAATAATAATAATAATAAAAGTGCAACGTATAACAGCAATGACGGAAAAAAGAAAACAATTAAGAATATAAAAATATATAATGCAAATGTGTAAAAGACAGAGAACAAGCACAATAGATAAACTGATATAAAAGTAATGTAAACAAATAACATACTGATAAAACTATAGCAAATAACGCAAGCTAGTTAAACGCCAAAGTGAAGAAAATGTCTTTAGCTGAATATTTATTGGTTGTGTTCCAGATCTAAAATAACTTATTTCAGCAAGTGTTCCAATAATTTTGGAGCCGACTGCATGATTGAAAACAGCGAATTCTTTCTGAAGTGATTCAGTTTGAGATTTATGTAAGAGTTATAATTATACGCAAGACGGTCGTGCAGGTGATATCATCGGTTATGTAACTTTTATATAGAATATTGTCATGACTTTAACCTATTTTTATCTTTGTTTGTAATATATATATATATAAAAATGAGCATTTAGTCACGTGCCACTTCTCCAACTGCAAGCCTTAATTAGAGTGAAGCACTAATATCAAGCCAGGACAGAGTGGTGTGATTGGCTGAGAGCTGTAAGATGTTCGTTATTAAGACACCATAATGATTAATACTGAAGTTGTGTATAAAGTTGTGTTTGAATGATGTGTGTGTGAAATCTAAACTGCAGCTTGAGGAATTCTCACACTGAATGTGTCTCGCTGGTTAATAACGTAAATGTGTCAGTGTTTAGCGTTTCTCACGCAGCGTACATGATGAAATAAAAGCAGTTCTCTGTAGCAAACCTGGACTTTTGGACTCTGCCGTGTGTGTGTGTGTGTGTGCGTGTGTGCGTGTGTGCGTGTGTGTGTGCAGACGCAGCAGTGCGGCTTAATGATCAATCACAGAGAATCATTCATTCTTCAGAATCAGCACAAAAACATTCACTCAGTGTCACAATCACTGAGGAACTGAGAAGCGTCTTTCTGCGTGTTTGAGTTATGTCAGCAGGCGTTGATTAGTTTTCTGTAACAGCGGCTCCGACAGTAGTGCAGGTTTATCTTAATGCGCTCGTCCTAATGCGTTACCGTTTCTATAGCAACGGCTCATTCGCTGGGACTCGTACAGCTCCAGTGATAATAAACAGATTAAAAGAATGCATGTAATTATTGATTTTCTTGAAGTAAGGAGATGTTTGTGTAACGTGTATGGAAGGAGTCTCCAGTGTCAGCACTCTGTAACAGTCAGAGCTGAAGCTGTAACTTCATCTTCAGGGCCGAGGAGCTTTCGCTTCTTTACGGCTTCTCGGTGACGTGACAAGCTGCGATTCTTTTTGCGATTAGCTTCAAGAGAGACTCTGGTGAGGGAACGACTGTTTAAAGCTGCTATAACGTAAGTGACAACAGGAACTAACTCGTTCCACAGACATTAAATGTAACTATAAATGGATAAGAAGTATGATATGTCATTGCTTAATAAATAAAAAAAATGCGCCGTTGCCAAATTCCTGTGGAAGAAGAAGAACGACGCAGCGATGTTCTGTCCACAAAGCTGAACTTTTAGGGGATTAAAGTTTGTGACCTGCTGCGAGTCTTCTGTAGCTGCGATACGCGCTGGTAGCTGAGCCACGCCCCCTCTGTTAGCTGCCTTTTGTTCTGGCTGGGGGCGGAGCTAATTCCTGTGAAAAAAGAAAATGGAGAAACTAAAAGTGCTGTGAGTAGAAACGTGTTATCGCTGGAACACTGATTACGCTCCTGTTCACTAAGTGCTGAGCACGCTCATGCTGATTAAACTAAAACTCAACACAGAAACAGTTTCACACCGTACCGTCACACTCTTTCTTTCTTTCTTTCTTTCTTTCTTTCTTTTGGCCCTGGGATTATAATAATAAAACAATAAGGCTTTGGTGAATGAGTTTTAGTGAATGATATCAGCTGATTCAGTGAAAATATTTGAAGTCTTTCCTCTCACACACTCGGCGAAAAGACGAGTGCAGTCGTGTTCCAGATCTGTGTGTGTTTAGATAAAAGTTTCTGAAGTGTTTTAGAATTAAAATCCTCTTTAACCCTTTACCCATATGGCAACAATTTACAAACTACCCCCCTAATTTTTTTTTTATTTTGAAATATATTTTTATTTCTTAAACTAATTCAAGTAATAAAAATCCATAAAAAATAAATAAATAATTCATGCAGTAGAGGGTTAAGATGCTTGTTTAGTGATTTCAGGATGATGATGACGATGATGATTATGACGATGATGATAGCTCTGTGTTATAACACTGTTCTCTATAAACAACTATTTTAATAACATTTTGTTTTTTCTTCTCTCACACACAGGACAGACTGTACATGTTTTATTTATTTTATATCTTTATCTGTAGTAGCATGTTTCACTGTACATCTAATCTAAAAGCTAATCCTATCCACGTTTCACAATTACACACACAATCAGTTCACAGCAGGACGTCCTTTACATTACTGTGTGTGTGTGTGTGTGTGTGTGTGTGTGTGTGTGTGTGTGTGTGTGTGTGTTTTATAAATAGCTTTATCTTCCCCATTCTTTCCAAGTTATTGATATACCTAAAGTAAATTTGAGTTGAGTGATACAGTATAAACTGTATTAGAGATTAAAGGCGCTGACATTACCACAATCTTTGCAACACTTTTTATTCACATGACAGAGTGTCAGTGATCGATGTTTCACACTGATGAGGAAAAACGCATACGCCTGTGAGTGTGTGTGTGTGTGTGTGTCCTCACAAGGATAGGAATATCTGTCAGTTTTGACCTTGTGGGGATTTTTAGCTGAACCCCATGAAGAAAACTCCTTTTTTTTTAACCAAACAAACAAAACCAGCTTTTATTTAAGAAACTAAAAGTGCTGAAATGCTTGTTTTTGGTTACTGAGTTTAAGGTTAAGGTTAGATTCAGGTATAGCGTAGCATTAAAGCATAAAGGTAGTAAGACAAAAGTGTGTGTGTGTGTGTGTGTGTGTGTGTGTGTGTGTGTAAGTGAGTTATTGGTATATAAACTGCTGAGCCACCATCAGGTCAGATTAAACATTAACTCCATATTAAGCTGTTTTTCGATGCTTTTCCATCATCCATCAACACCTGTCACCTAAACCTGGATAAAACCGGATGTGAGCACAAAAGCCATGTGCTGATTAACCCCTGTGCTCTGTTCACTACTTAGCAATGGCTTTACAGTTCACAGCTCATATTGACTTTGGGCAGCTGAGACAGGAAAATGATATTTGAAATGACCGACCTTGTTTTAGGTGAATACTAAAGACACACAAAAGCAAGTCTCATGTCTGGGGATGCTATTACCAGCAGGTGTGTGTGTGTGTGTGTGTGTGTGTGTGTGTGTGTGTGAAGCCATATAGAGAGAATTCATGTGTCTGTTTTATTTTTTGAGGGTCAACTGATATTTCAGCACATTCTCTAATCCGTTTTATGGATTTCAGGAGTTGATTAATTTTCTATAACAGCAGCTCTGATGATTAATAGGAACACCTGTACACCTGCTCATTCATGCAGTTAAACAATCAGCCAATCACGTGGCAGCATGAGTATGAGTGAACAGGTGCATGGGTGTTCCTATTAAAGTGGCCGAGTGGTGAGTGTATGACATACAAGCAACAGACATTTCGTGTTTGTCTAGTAAACACGGCTGCTTCTCTGACATCGAAAAAGAAAGTGTGTGATGTGTTTGAAAATGTTCAAGGATTGAGCCAGCGTCTTCAAAGTCGACCTGAGCCTGCGGGAAAAACAGTGGAACATCAACGCAATAACCGAGAGTGTGTGTCGAATAAACACAGGGGCTGTGTGACGGCACCTGAGGCAAAAAAAACTTGAGTGTGTGTGAGCAAAAAACACACACTTTCAGAAAAGAAAACTCACTCCATATAGAAATGCCTACTGAGAACACAGCAGGAAGCCATACGCTAACCTAATCTCACGGCCATTACAGCAAACCCCACAACGCTGGAGTGCCATCATCACCTTAATGAATTATCTGCTGATGCAGAACTCCAAACGCAACTCATTCAGAACCCGGGAGTTTTACTCGGTCATTAAGTTGATGGTTTTAGATCCTAAACTCTGCCTGACTGAAGCTGGATCACTGGGCTGTGTTAGAGGTCCTGCTGAGATTCATGAACTTTATAAAGACACCAAACTTTCACTCCAACTGGGCCAAACTCCACCCTGAAGAACCTGCATATAAATCTTTATAATTAACACCAGACCTTCTGTGGCATTCCAGATTTATTTTGTGATTAAATTCTTTTTTTTTTTAGTTTAAATTTCTTTAATCGACATGTTGAGGAAATATTATCTTTTTGGTTTAGTGGTTTCCTACATTACCCACAATGTCATTGTGGTGCAGTGGGATTTAGCGCTCGATTCGTCTCTACCTAAAGAGAGTGATGCGGCGGCGCTTTAGTGCTTTAATCTGTCCAGCTCTCTCGCCTCATCATCTGTACACTCTGCCCAAACAGAACAGCCTCCAAAGCATCAACTTTGTGCTCGTCATCCAGAAGGTCATTAACTAGCCGAGATAAGTCTCTGTTGTAACTCGGCACAGCTGCTTGACGTCTCCACTACTTCTGCTGGCTCATTAATATGGCGTTGAACATCTGGCTGGAAAATGAAGCTCTTTCTCTGATGATTTTATGCGCTAACAACGTCTGAGGACGCTGAAAATGTTTCCTCTATTAAATGCCACTGTACTGCACAAGCAGTAACCACTAACCTCTCACAGAAACAATGAAAACACAACACCATCGCCAGCAAATTAGCACTTAGTCTTTAAACACATCACAAATACTTCAATATAAACATATTTAATGTGTTTCGGTGTTAAGTTTCCCTTTAAATTCTGGTCACGAAGGTGGCATGGTGGATTGTGTACATTTTAATTGTTTTCTAAGTGATATTTAATGTCTGTATAGTGTTTTTAAAAATCAGCACTCAAACTAATTGGGGCTGAAATCACACAAAAATTAAAGTCGTGATTTAGAAACAACAAAACACTTTTAAGGGATTAAAATCAAATGCGGAAATGACGTAACGTCACATGATTCACGCGTCACTCTAGAACGCGGTGTAAGAATACAATAAAAAAAACAGAATAAGTTTATAAATGTAGGATTTGAGATGTAGTGAATTATGTGAAATAGAGACAGTCATTTACAAATAAAATAAATACAAATAAAAACGGAGAGTCACAGAGAGTTTGAATGAGACTTTCGCTTCCGGTCAATCCAGTAAATCATCAGTATTTCCTAGTACGAGAGGAAAGCTGATGTTTAGAAATGTCTAAACCCAAATTAGTGGTGTTTGACCTCGGTAAGTTCACATTTTTTAACACTATGTAAACTGAGATTTACTACACTTCCGGTCTGATAAAAAAAAACGTCCGTTAAATTTCAAAATTCAGCTCCATGCACGTGCCTGTGCGTGAGAGAGAGAGTGAGTGAGTGAGTGAGTGAGTGTGTGTGTGTGTGTGTGTGTGAGAGAGAGAGAGAGAGAGAGAGTGAGTGAGAGTGTGTGTGTGTGTGTGTGTGTGTGTGTGTGTGTGAGAGAGAGAGTTACATCCGGGGATTTTATTAATACAGTAACCTGATCAGGCATTGAATGGTAATTTTATATATAAAATGTATATTTTAAACTGTAAATCAGCAACCCAAATGCTTCAGGTTCACTGAAATGTTCTAAATAAAAACTAACTAGTAATAACCAGGTCAGGATTAACTAGTTATAAGCAGGTCAGAGATAACTAGGGATAACCAAGTCAGTGTTGAGGGGAGGATTTAATCTTCCTGGTTAAAAACGTGTCAAAAAACAATCCACCCTGAAATACTCATTATTATTCCGGGTTTTTGGGGAGACTGGGATCCCGGAGGACCTAAAACAGTCACACGAGTGTAGCAGGGATTAGATTAGATTAGATTAGATTAGATTCAACTTTACTGTCATTGTTTAAAGTACATGTACTAAGCCAATGAAATGCAGTAGTGTGTGTCCGAGTGAGCGGTCAAGTATGAAGCTAGAGGGACAAACAAGACCACATTCATTAGCATGGTGCTGTGTGATGTGTTTACAGCGTTCACTTTCTTCATCCTTAGTAACTGCCTGGTCAGGGTCATGGTGCTTTTATTTAGGCTACATACAGGCTATAGGAAACTAGAGAGCTGTAGCTGAGGTTAAGGAACTGTCAGAGCCAGACTTCACACATAATGCCGACACTGCTGACTTTCAAACTCATGACCTTCTGGTCAGTCCAACGTCTTAACCACTGAGCTAACAGTGCCTCGAGCTTCATATCCTTCTGAAAAAAGATGAAAAAAGCCAAATTTTCCATTTAGGCGACGCCCACTTGGGTTTCAAATCCAATTCCAGCCTTTTTTCTCAGATTTTACTGGTGTTTAACGTGGTGTTTAGTGAGATGAGATTTACTGTAATGTGTCTGTGATTAGATTACACCCTGTGGCCTTTCTGGGTGGATACACACGTCGATCCTCCTTTCCGCAAAGATCAGAGGTTAGCTTACTTTCTTATCATCCATCATGGGTTTATGTTAATAATATACATATTTGTCATTCATACTGCTGTTATAAGTGAGTATTATCACACTCTCTCTCAGTGGGAAGGTGGTGGACTCGTGCAATCATCACGTCCGGCTTTATGAAGACACCGTAGATGTCCTGCGCTTTCTGCAGTCTCAGGACATACAGATCGGCCTGGCCTCGCGGTGAGCAGCGCACAGCTCTCTACAGCACTGTTTCCTAATCCTGCACACAAAGTCCACTCAGTTTCCCCTCTAAACTCCTGACACACCTAAAAGAAGCGTTCAAGAATGCAGAATACCTGGAACTGAACCAGATTTTGCTAAATCGTATGATAAGCACACAATCTCTGGGCATTTGCCCATGTGGACTTTGTCCTTTCTGTAAAAGATCGAGCCATTAAACGATTTTAAAAACGAAAATTAAAAAACGAGAGGAGAATCATTTTTCCCTTTATTTATTTACACCCTTATTGTTTTTATTTATTTCTAAACTTCCCGTTTACTGCATTTTATTAATTCCAGTTTAATCCCATTATTATATTATCACATTATTATACGGTATATTATACATATTATTATTATTGTGTTTGTGTGTTTGTGTGTTTTAGCACAGGGGAAGTGGTTGGAGCCAATGAGCTACTCTCACTCTACAGCCTCGACCAATACATTTCCTACAAAGAGATTTACCCAGGGTCAAAGGTCACGCACTTTAAGAGGTAAGGCGAAGAGGATTCGGTGTAATAAAGAGAGTGTAATGTGTGTGTTTGGGGAAAAAAGAACAATATGAGTACACTTACAGTACATTGTGTGTGTGTGTGTGTGTGTGTGTGTGTTGTAGGTTGCAGGCAGACAGTGGAGTGTGCTACTCAGACATGATGTTCTTTGATGATGAACACAGAAACATCAGTGAAGTTGGCAGGCTGGGTACAAATCTAACTCACTCACACTTTCCCTATACCCTATGTAGGGTCCCTAATCCACCCACACTGGAACCTATGCCCTATTACACCACTCACATTTACTTCTGATATTAATTCCTATAAATATAAATTCATATAAAAGCTGCATGTGTGTGTTTTTGTATATAAATGAGCCTGTAATGTATTACTGCCAATCATGAGCCTTATTTTGGCTCTGTAAACCCTCCTTACTCAAACCTCTATCCTGATTAAACTCCCACAACTAATCACACTCAACCCTGTACCCTACCAGATGCCCCTAAAAACCACACTCACTCACCCAACTCTTTTTAACACTAATTATGCACCCTACGTAGGCTGCCTTTTTAAACAACACTAACACACTGAACTGATAGTGTCCTCACCGTCTCTGTCCCTGTGTGTCCCTCAGGTGTGCACTGTGTCCTGGTTCATAACGGTGTTACCTCTAAACTTGTTCGTGATGAGCTTCAGAAGTTCATGAAGAAGAGCTGAGTGTGGAAATGTCCGCTGCAGTGTACAGTGTGTCCTGTAGAGGGCAGCAGAGATCATCACTGGCTCAGCATTGCGTACTGTAACACTTTTGGAAGAGTGTATTTATTGACTTTACTCCTAACATTAACGTTCATTTAAAAAATAAATAAACAGCATGATGTGGAAATGTTAGAAAAAATATGGTTATATTTACACAAAGTCGTTAGAGAGATCAGTGTATTAGAGAAAATGTTTACAGAGTTAACTGCAATATCTATCTATTTTTAAATGTCTGTTAGTGGTAACTGAAATATTTTTAAAAGTATTTTATAATATTAAAATAAACAAAATCCATCCTGTCTCCTAGTGTGTGATTATCTGTGATGTATCTTAACACCATATACAGTGATGGCTCTTTTCAGTGAGTCAGATCATTTGATTCGACTCACCCATAAGAGTCGACTCCTTGAGCTCCCAAATGAATCATCTCACTCTACTGTTGTCACTTGTGGGCGTGGCTTGTCAGGCATTTATTAAGTTCCAATGAGAAACCGTAGCAGCTATTTATCGCTTCTAAAGCTAACTAATTAAACACAAATGAATAATATACTGATCAGCATCAAAAGTGAATCAGTTGTGCGAGTTACAGTTACATCTTCAGCTTCCCACTAGCTTCGTTCTCAGATTAGATTAGCAAAGCGAGCTAGCTGTACTAGCTACAATCATTCACAGGCAGTACCAACGATCTCTGCTACCTCCTTCCCAGCTTTATTCTTCCTCATAATGTCTCTGGACACATTTAATGACAGGAAAAGACACTTTTCTTATAACAGTAAATGGAAACTGATTGCAGGTAGGAGCCAATGTTGTGAGCAGGGAGCTCCATGGGATTGGTCTGAGGAATCATTCGAGCTCATCGTTTGGACTTTACAGCATCGTGTCTCTTTTAAATTGAGAAAATCTCCATTTAAATGTCACTGAAGTTGTTAAATGTCACTAAAATCTACTTGAATAACTATAAAAGCAGCAGTTTGCATTGACAAATACAGCAAACACCTATCCTGATAAAAGGGCTTTCATAATACACTACTTCTGTCCTGGAATCTAGGGAGTCGGATACAAATGCAGAGTTTGTTTAATAAAACAACTAAAAAAAAAAAACAGGTAAAGACTGGAAAAGGATCCAAAAGCTGGAGCAACTAAAAGACATAAATAGACTTAGGCTAGGCTAGGCTAGGCTAAAAAAAAAAAAAAAAAGCCACCCATATCACAAACACACTATACAACTAAGGAGAGAAAACACAGAACTTAAATAGGGAACTAATTGGGGAAACGCAAAACAGGTGAGCACAATCAAGGGAGGAAATGGAGACAACAAAAGAAGAACTTCAAAAAAATGAATGAGAGTGCCTTCTGGTGGTCTGGGGAGGAATTGACCATGTTGGACATGACAACATCTACCAAAAAAAACAAAAACAAAAACCACTCATATATTCTAATCGACTCTCAATGTTCTCCTAAAAGAGCCGGCTGGTTTGTGAACAACACGTCACTCATGTAGATTAAAATATAGGTCAGGTTTGGACATATTTGTAACTGCATTATAATATTTCCTGACAAACTGTGAAAGCTAGGTTCCACCCTACACACACACACACACACACACACACACACACACACACGAGTGCATAAGCCATGAGTTGTGTTATAAATACCACGTAATTTAAAAGCACTAGATAAAAAAACAACACAAATCAATATGTACCAATCATAAGAAAGTATCCTCACTCAGGTGCTTTATTTTATCTGAGTGCAGGAAATCAGAAAAATGGATTTTCTTATTCGAGTGTGTAGACAGACTATAAAAGAAAACTTAAAAAATCGTTTTAACTCCATTCCTTGGTATTTGAATGTATTTCTGAGCTCATAAATCATTGATTCAGCGCTGTGTCTTTCTCCTGAGCAGCATGATTCATTCATTACGTGAAAATGGCAGTGTGTGATAGCACTGTTAATACTGCGCTACATTATTCACGGCTAAAGGACTTTCCCCTGCTTTATTTTTACAGCTCTAATGGCATCTCAGCTGCAGGAATCGAAAATTAATGGCTTGTATTTCCAGGAGGTCGTTTTCAGGGTCGCAGAGCGAGTCAATCTGTGCCCTGTTCTGAGTAATGATATAAATTTATATTATAAATATTATATTTACTGGGTTCTGCCAATAGCTGCTAGTCACTCTGAATAAATATGAAGTTTATGTACTGTCAGAAGTCACTATACATGATCATAAATCTACACTAATGACATTTCAATATCACAGAATTATAATGTTCTGACAATTCTGTGATAAAATCTTAACTCGCAGATATCAGATACAATTTTTAATATATTTATTTAAATGGCACATCTATAATAAAGTCGTGTTGAACTTTCCAAAGTTTTGATTTGTGGCCATAATTAATCATTATTTAACTATAAAAAAAAACTTTGGGGTCTCTGGATGTTCCTCTATAGAAGAACCCTTAATGGTTCTATGTAGAATTCTACAATAGTGTTTTAGACACTAAGAACATTTAATTATTCAGTGAACGCTTGAAGAACGCTTGAAGAACGCTTGAAGAACGCTTGAAGAACGTTGAAGAAAGGTCTGTGGTTTGGTTACAAACTCAGGTTCCAACGCTGACCCTGGAGAACCCTCTTCCTTGCACATTTTAGTGTTTTCCTGCTCTATCGCACCTGATTCGACTCATCATCTAATGAACAGCCCTTTCTGTGTTGGAGTGAATATTATAGAGCAGAGAAATGAGTTTTTATTGTTTTCACATTTTCCAATTACCATTTTCAGGGACATTAAATGCCATATCGCACTGCAGAAATGGGGTACGAGAAACGACCGAAAGTACTGGAACAGCAGATTTTTTTATTCTGGCCAAACTGAACAAAAGATTTTGCTGATTTTCTTACTGTGTATGGTGATGAACACCGGTCAGTTGTAAATAATGAAGAATGAAAGAACTGAAAATCACAAAATGGCGACGAAACAGTGGAAAATCTTCCAGTAATGCAGCTCAGCCATTGCAGCTCTTCCTCCTTTTATAAGGCGCCATTAATTTTTGTCCTAATTGAACAGCTAGTCTTATTCATCTTAATTTATGGATTTGTTTAGAAATTGCTTAGAAAATATTAAACATTTACACACACACTCAGGACAGAGACGTAGGACGCGAACAAACTAGCTACACTTGCATGAACACCACATTTCTTGTGTAAACGCTCCTGAGAACGATTTACGATTAAATTTGTTCGTATCCAGTGTGATAAACGAGGACCAGTGCTGCTTTTATGACTGGCTCAGATTCTTCATCACAGTTTCCCGTCACATCAGTGTATATCTGCAGCGCTAAAAGCTGAAACTAAAAGCAGACAGAAGTTCTTCTGTGATCTGTGATGCTGTCAGAGGCCACACAGCCTGGAGGTAGGTGTGTGTGTGTGTGATTCAGCCTCTACACACACTCTGTCTCTATCTTTGAGATGAAACCCCTGCAGGATAAACATCACACACTGTTGCTCTCTTTTTTTCCGCTCAGTGAACAGAGCGTTCATCAAAACGGCCGGTTTGTTGTTTTTTTCGGCACGGAATGATGATAATATTCATTTAAGTGTGTGAGTTTGAAATAAAATATGATAATCCCTCATAATTAACCAGGGTTATTCCCTCATTGTGTCTAGCAGTCATCAAAACTAATTGCTCTGATGTGCAAATTGTGATATTATTCATTCATGTGAAGGTGTTTGTTGTATAGGATGAAAATATGGAGATCAGCCATTTGTAATTAGCGTGGGTTTGTAATTAGCCTAGCAATCTGGCGTTGATTACCCTTATTCGATTAGTGTGTGTGTAATGGAGCAAGGCCTTATCTACATTTACATTTACATTTATGACATGTGGTAGAGATTCTTATCTAAACGGACTTAATCTGTTTTGTGTGTGTGTGTCGAATTCAGCAGATTATTTACTCCTCACGCTGTACGAGATCCCAGTAAGTCCTGGGCTGAATTCTGTAACTGTGACTGTTATAATGTATGTTCTCCGTGTCGGATTATACGACGAAGATCTGCAACGCGATTAAAGAAAACTACTACGTACAGCGTTGCTTACATCATCGATCGGCGTGATCTGGAAATCAGCTCGTCTAGAAAACGGGCTCGTATAAACACAAACAAAGTGAACTTGAGGTAATGATAAAATGAGATTTTTTTTCTCTATCCGTTAACGTTTCGTTTACGTTTCGCCATCGCTGCTAGCGCTTTTGTAGCTGTCCTGAGAGTTTGCTGTCCTCCTATTGGTGGAGCATCGTAGCAGCGCTCACACTCTGAGATTTTAATCACAAATTTCTCACAGTGACTGATGCTTTAGCGTCAGCCATCTGCGGCCGCAGTGGCACTAACACCAGTCTCAACTCACGACCAAATAAATCTTTTACAATGTACGATTTTTGAACATTATGTAAAAACCCAGAAAACTTCCCCAAAAATTCCTGGTTTAGAAAACTTTCTGCTAAATAAAAATGTTAGCAGGGAATTAAGCTTACACTATAAACTAATTAGACCTACTAGTTTTAATTCCTGTTTAAGAAAGTTAGCTACTGCTGAAGTCAAGTTAACGGGCCAGTATTAGCGCAGTGTTGCGTTTCGGTATCTGGCTAGCATAGCTAGTGTTGCTAAACTGCTATAATGTGTAATTACAACCAGATTTTTATGCTAAGCAATTTGTTGGATTTAAAAGAAGGTTCAGCTTCATTGACCCGATGATGGTCATAATAACATTATCATCATCATACCACGAGGAAACTCCGAAAATAAGTGAGAAATTAAAAAGTAGAGGTACAAGACACGATGTTGTGTATCATACTACCCTCCAGAAAAACAGCTAAGTATAGTCCTAAGCCCTATTTCCCAGCATGCACCATTCCATGAATCATTGACAGTAAACAAGAAGTGGACCGAGCAGCACCGCTATTTTCAGCCGACAGCTCAAAGCCTTGCTTTTGTGCTACTTCCTGGGCTTAGCCTCGTGTGAGACGGGTGTCGGGAATGCGAGATTGAGCTGTCATGTGGATGATGCAATCTTCAATCTGAAACAACAAACAGGCGTAGATTTCATAATAGATGCACCGCAAAATGTTCAGGGTGAAATGGTGGACGGGAACAGAACGCAAGATCATCACATCACGCTAGGGATTTATATACGGTGTAAACAACAGCTCAGTATTCTTACAGTAACTTACTTACGTTATAGCTCATGTTTACGACTCCCTGATTCTCCGGTAAACGTTTCTGAGGAGCTGCTTTTTCAAACCTGTTGAGATTTATCTGTACTGTTGTAGAAAAAAACACTTATCGTGAGCTTATAAAGCAAACGTTCAGACTGCAGATCAAACGAGAGAATGTCACGGAGGACAAGGACCAGGTGATGAGATGAAACAGTGGAAGTAGATGAACCAAATGACTGGAAAGCTTCTTTCACCTGCTCGCTTCATGCAGAGTAACATTCACCGACAAAAATAAGTGTTCACAACGTTTTTTTATTTCAACTCTTGAAATGAAAGTGGAAGCCGTAAAAAGAGCAGAAGGAACCTCCACACTTCGTGAATCGTCCTGATGAAGGCGTTTTCAGTCGCGGTTTGCTGTTTGTGGTGATAAACATGCCATGAGCGGCATCATGATCACGATGTTAAATTAAAAAAGCGTTATCGTCTGTCAGAGTGTCCGACTTTCAGGAACTAAAATCCCTTTATACCACAGTGCTGCTGAATTCTCCAATCTGATTGGTCAGAAGGTGTTGAATAACAGTTTTCTATAACAGCAGCTCTGACTTGTGAAACTTCCATAATGTTTAATGTAACTATAAACGGATAAAAGCTATGATGTGTCATTTGCAACAATTTGCCAAGAATTACAGTTTTTACTGTTAAAGAATGACACATCAGACTTTTATCCATTTATAGTTACATTTAATGTCGTGGAGCGTCTGTGAAACAGGTTAGTCCCTGCTGCTTTGTCACTTACGTTATAGCAGCTATAAACACTCGTTCCCTCGCCAGCCTCTCTTTATTCTCTCTCTCTCTCTCTCTCTCTCTCTCTCTCTTTCTCGTCCTGACGATGAAGTTACAGCTTTACCTCTGACTGTTACAAAGCGCTGACACTGGAGACTCCTTCCATAAACATAAACATGTTTCTCCTTATAGAAATCTTCACCACATCAACAATTACATGTTTTTTAATCTGTTTATTATCAGTGGAGTGTTCGCTGTACAAGTCCCTGTGAATGAGCTGTTACTATAGAGACGATAACGTTATTGTTTACCTTAACATGTCCTAATGCACAGATATTATAACGTGTTATGTGGAGGGCGGGGCATGATGACGTCATACACTCGTGTCATAAAGTGCAATTATAGGAACTATAATTTATACACATTTTACAGGCTTAAGCCAGGCATGAGAAGGTCATTATGCGAATCATGTAACATGTTATGAATGCAGTTATAATGCATTATTAATAGAGGATTGAGAGAGATCTGAGAGATCTGCAGCAGTCTGTGAATTTTGCTGCCTCGCTTGTTTCACTCGTGTTCCTCCGTCTGTTCCTCGAGATGGAAATGGAGAACAATGAGGTTGCGAAAGCTCTTCAAACGCTGCTTAATAATCACAGCACAAAAGCAACTGAGAGATACATAAAGCCTGGAAGGAAGAATGGAAGACATTTTGAAAGCTTTTCTGACGGATAAGACACTTTTCTTACTAAATGGTTTGGCATGAGCTTGATTTCTCACTCGCTCACTAGAGATGTGTAACGTCTGTCAAGTGAAGGACACTGGGAGGAGTTATGCATATACAGTAGGGGTGTGTGTGTGTGTGTGTGTGTGTGGTGTGCGCGCATGCAGGTTCACTTGTGACTTTCTCTAAAGGAACACTTTTATTCTTGCTCTGCCTAAAAGCTGATTTTTGTTTCTCTCCTCTGGGACAGACGTGTCTCTTTCCTTGGAGGACTGTGTATTTTTTATGAGGCCTATTTTATTTATTAATTTTTTAACACAATGCAGCTCGCATGGCCAAATCAATATTTCAGCTGTTTTGTAACTTCTCACTCCGTAAACTCTCACAGTCGTGGGGAAGGAGGTGTAAAATATTAAACATGTTTGTATGATACCAAACTTCGGTGCTCTATTATAGACAGAAAGGAAATGCCATAAAACACTCAAACAGCAGCTGAACTCAGTCCTTAGGTGTGGGTGTGGGCGTGGCCTAATATTCTAATGAGCATACTTGATTGACAGCTTTCCGCAATTGCGCCTGAACTTTGTTCAACAATAGCTGTGCTTGCTAGATTAGCCTTTGCTCTTTCTCTCTCTCTCTCTCTCTCTCTCTCTCTCTCTCTCCATCTCTCTCCCTCTGTCTCTTTCTTCCACCTTCTATTTCTTTTTGCCTCCCCTTCAATTCTGTTTATTTTTCTCTTCCATCCGTCCCTTCACCTCAATTCTTCTTTCTTTTCTCATCTCACCTCAATCTTCTTTCCCTAAAGATCTCCACCAGCTAAACCCTCCTCTCTCATCTTCTGTCTCACCCTTCTATCTTCCTCTTTCTTCCTGTTTTTCCCTTTTTCCATTAGCAAGCTTATTTCTTTTCACGTAACCTCCTCACCCCATCCTGTTTTCCCTTGCACCTTCACTTCTCCTCATCGTTCCCTCCATCTTTTTCCTTCCCTATCCTTCCACCATCTCTCATGTTCTTCAGCAACTTGTTCTATCACTCTTTCTCCTCTCTCTGAAGAGAAATCATTCTTTATTCTCTCGATCCTTTCTGCTATCTAGTTCCTTCTGTACTTCTTGTTTTCCGTCCACGTCCTCCACACTCTTCTGCTGCTCTCCATGTCTTTGTCTCTCCTCCGTTTCCTCCTGCTCTTTCTTCTCCTGTTCCCTCTCTCTAAAGATCTCCAGCAGCTTGTTAAACTTTGGCCCCAAATCAATTAACCCCTCTCCCTCCATCCCTCCATCTCCTTCGCTCTCCAAAGAGCTGAGGGAGGTGGTCTCTGACCCCGCCCCCTCGTGTTCATACATCTGCAGTGAGTCGTATGGAGGCTGCATGGGGTCAAAGGTCACTCGGGTGAGTCGGTGCTGCAGTAATTCATCTATCCTAAGAGTCACAGGGACAGCCACGCCCCCTAAATCAGGTCTAAAGAAGCCCCGCCCTCCAACATGTAGCCTGACCAGGTGCTGAGCGTAGTCCTGTCCTGCATTCAGGTACAAAAAAGGAGCTCCGCTCAGATGTATCCCTCCGCCAGCTCTCAGTAACGTTCCCTCCATGGTTCTGAACGCAGCCGTGCTGCTTCCTGTGCTGTGCGGAGGCGTGATGTCATCTGGAGCGACAGATGAGGAGACGGAGGAGTGGAGGTGAGCTGTACGAGATGCGACCAGATGATCTGCAGAGTCATTTAGGATTAACGGAGACTGATCACAGAGAGAGAGAGAGAGAGAGAGAGGGAGGTAAAGAAAGAAATCGAGGTGAAAGAAAGGGTAAAGAGTGAGATAAATCCCCACAAAAGAGAGAAAATAAACAAAATGAAAAGAAAGAAAGAGAGAGAGAGAGAAGGGAGAGATGAAGACAGAAAATGACAACTAGGAGAAAAGGATAAAAATGAAACGAGAAGAAAGAGTATCATTAGCTAATATTATTTTATTACCTGATCTTGAGTGATGACATCACTTCCTGTCTGCGTCTTTTTCAGCATGATATCAGCAGAATCTTCAGTCCTGTTCTGATCAGACGGTCCTGAGAGCGCAGAACCTGGTTCTAACAGCCCGATGTTCAGTGTGTATCCGCTGGGGAGTGTGTGTGCGGGTTTATCCCGGTCCAGCCGAGACTCACACCGGCCAAACGGGCTCTCGCTCGCCGTGTGTATGCTGTAGCACAGAGGAGCGTACAGAGGGACCGAACCAACACCTCGCCTAGAATGATAATAATAATAATAATAATAATGATAATGATAATAATAATAATAATAATGTCTTGTTACCCCCCAACACACACACACATACACACACTCTCTGACTCACGTGTGTATGGTGTGTGGGACGCTCTTCAGCGCAGTGATGTCGAACGCAGCTGTGTCTTCTTCTCCTCCTCCTTCATCATCATATGTAATAATGTTCTCTCTGATCTCATCGTTCTCCACCGGAGAGAGAGAGTCACTCTTCTTCCTCCGCATGGACAGAGACAACACCACCACTACTGAGAGAGAGAGAGAGAGAGAG
>CM074960.1:22241547-22254339 GCA_037577455.1 Pangasius macronema
GAGAGAGTCACTCTTCTTCCTCCGCATGGACAGAGACAACACCACCACTACTGAGAGAGAGAGAGAGAGAGAGAGAGAGAGAGAGAGAGAGAGAGTCACTCTTCTTCCTCCGCATGGACAGAGACAACACCACCACTACTGAGAGAGAGAGAGAGAGAGAGAGAGGGAGGGAGTAAGAGAGAGGGAAGAGAGAGAACATTTTATGACACACTGAGACAGATGGATGGATAGAAGAATTGAAAAATTGACTGATTTGTGGATGGAAGGATGACAGATGGATGAATGGAAAAATAGAAGGTTGGTTGAATAGACAGATTGATGAGTGGGACTGATGGTGAAAATAATACATAAAAGAGAACAGACAAGAAAGAAAAAGAGGAAAGAAACAAAAAACTAACAACCAAACGAACAAATACAGAAAATGAGCAAAGAAAAAGAAAGAAAGAAAAGAAGAAACTTGTGCGTAAGTAAAAAAGGAAGTGTAAATCTCGGCCGTACCCATGAGGACGGAGGAACAGGCCAGGATGGCCAACATGGCGGCCGAGCTGAAGCCCAGCAGCATGGAGGAAGTTGGCAGAGACGAACAAACCTTCTGTCTCTCCCACTCCATCAGGACCTCTCCATCACCACTCCCCCCTCCATCCGTCCCTCTCCTTCTCTCCTCCACCCACATCCCTCCATTCTGACAGGGGCACAGCGTCACCGTCACCGTCCCCGTGCTGCTCAGCTCCGACGCTCTGTCCCGGAGGATTATGGGTACTTTTACAATGTGTAAAGGAGAAGAGGCGGGGCGAGAGAGGGGCTTCAGAGAGGACAGGAGCAGCAGATTGGCTGTGTGATCTAAGAAAAGGGGCGGAGTTATTATAAGTGATTAAACATGAATCAGTCTTTAAAGAGAGAGAGGAGAATTACAGAGCGAGGGTTCGAGAAGCCACGGCGAGAACGTCAAATCACACGAGATTTATGTTGACTTGTGTTATTTATTGTTACCATAGAAACAAACTACGCATGTGCACAAGCAGCTACTCAAACAGCTGTGATGCTAGCTGGCAGGATAATTACTGCATTAAACCATGAGAGAGAGAAAAAAGAGTTTAACGACTGTTTATAGCTGCTATAACGTAAGTGCAAACAGGAACTAACTTGTTTCACTGACATTACATGTAACTATAAATGGATAAATAGTCTGATGTGACATTTTTTAATGTAATCTTTGGTAAATAGCACTTCTGGACCTGCTGTTATAGGAAAATAATCAATGTTGGCGTGGTGACAGTAACTCCACTCCACACTGAGAGTGTTTCTGTTCATCTCCATAAAGATTACGATGTTGTTGTTGTTGTTGTTGTTGTTGTTGTTGTTGTTGTTGTTGTCCTACTCGTACTGAAATTGGCCATGATGATCAAATGATGTGAGCAGCTGTCTCTCACAGTCGAAGAGTGTCTTATTTAAATTTTCAGCTCATTACTGCATGAATTACAACCAAAAGAAACAAATCCACTCTAAATTGCTTTTTTTTGTTTCATGTGATTATCTCTCACCTTTTAAAAATGAATTTTCTCTCTCTTTTTTTTCTAAGCTGAGATCTGAGCATGAATCCGTAAATACGTAAGAGATTGTGACAGGCGCATGGTTACCTCCTGCTCACAGACAGCGAGAGAGATAAAAGGAGGAGAGAAACAGAGGAACAGAGCTCACTTCCTCTCGCCTGGGTGCTGAAGTTCAGAGACAGGCTGCTGTGTGCAGACACACTGAAGTGTACGGGTGAGCTGGAGCTGATCTGGTCTCTGTCTGTAGCTCGAATCCCCTGCACCACCTGACACACACACACACACACACACACACACACACACACACACACACACACACACTGATTAAAACAGAAAAATCTTCATAAAGTGTCAGTATGAGCAATTTGAATGTCCTCTACGCTCCATTCTGCCCATTTCCATGAAGAAAAACTGGATAATTGTTTTTTTTGTTTTGAATAAAAAGCTTTTCTGCTTGAGTAGCAGTCACAGCAGAACTTCACCTCACTGTTATCTTCTCCAGAGTTAAGCCAAAAAGAGAAAAAAGGGATTATGGGCACTCCAGGTGGGAAGGGAAGTGATTTCTAAGGGAATAGCATGATATGAAGAAGCGATACGTACAAATCCAATGAATAATCAGCAGCTCCTTCATTTTCACAGGACTGAGTGTTTTATGGATGGATGGATGGAACCTAACTTCTTATCTTCCACTTTTTTCCTTTGCTTGTTTTTTGATTGTTCTTTTTGAATGTCTTTTCATTTTTTTTATAATTAGCATATTTTCAGGTTATCAACCCGTATGTGGGGTGCCATTATTTCTTCCACATCACAGCATGTGCATGTCATGTCTCACAGTGGTAACTGTACTAGTTTTATAATTGACTCAGCTGGTAGATTTCACACCTCTTACGCTTGACTCAGACTGTAACATTTATTCTCATTTTTATTCCATGCAGACGTCCTGATATTTCTTATTTCAGGTGGTGTTAAAGGGCAGACCTGTCCGGCGGTGCTGGTGTCACACACTGCCGTCTCATATGGCCCGTCCAGCTCAGGGGGGTTGTCATTCACATCCAGCGTTTCTATGGCAACCACTACCCTGGTAACCTGATTGAGGCTGTCTAGGAATGAGATTAAAAAAAAAAGGGGGAAATATCAGAAAGACAGCATCGCGGCATGAATAATGATGCAGAGATACATGAAAACACAGACCTCTGTCTCATGTCTAAAAATACAATTTATTCACTACAAAGTTCAACCATCTTAAAATCCCACAAAGCATCCTGATATGTAGTGTCCAATGTGAAAATAACCCATGACCTATATAGTGAAAATGGGGCAGTTTAGGACACATCCACAGTGGACTCATCTTCTCGTTAGTAATAGTGCGCTGGCCCTTTAAGAGTCCGATCACATTATACCTCTCTGTGTCTTTAATATAAATATACATTATATGGATAAATATACTGTATGTGGACACCTGACCATCACACCCATACAGTGCCCACTCCAAAACCATGGCCATTATCATGGAGTGTGCTGTTATAATAAGCTCCACTCTTCTACTAGATCTCACTTTCAGTTCACACCCAAAGGTGTTCAGTGGGGTTGAGGTCAGGGCTCTGTGCAGGACACTCGAGTTCTTCCACTCCAACCTTCACACACNTGCTGGAGCAGGTTTGGGCCTCTGAGCTCCAGTGAAGGGAAACTGTAACGCTACAGCACACAGAGACGCTCTGTACAGTTGTGTGCTTCAGACTTTGTGGTAACAGATTGGGGAAGAAGCTTATATGGGTGTGATGGTCAGGAGTTGACCCTTAAAGAGTCTGATGGTGAGATACCTTCCTGTGTTTGTAATAATACACTGGCTCTTTAGAAGTCTGATGCTGTGATTCCTGTATTATTAAGAATGTGCTGTCCCTTTAAGAGTCTGATGGCGTGATGATGCGCTGCTAGTGATAACACCCCGTCCCTTTAAGAGTCTGATGGCGTGATGATGCGCTGTTAGTGATAACACGCCGCCCCTTTAAGAGTCTGACGGCGTGATGATGCGCTGTTAGCGATAACACGCCGCCCCTTTAAGAGTCTGACGGTGCGATAATAATGTGCACATAATCATGTGATACCTCTCTGAGTGGCAGTGACGGTGAGGTTGTGCCACTGCTCACGCTCTCGATCCAACACCTTCACCGCGGTAATGAGGCCACTAACAGGAGAGATACGAAACACAGCCCTGGGGTCAGACGCAGGGGCAATCGAGTACCTGAGAGAGAGAGAGAGAGAGAGAGAGAGAGAGAGAGAGAGAGAGAGAGAGAACAGTGGATGAGTGGATGGCTGACAGTAAAGATAAGAATGTGTAAATAAAATGTGTGTGTGTGTGTGTGTGTGTATGTGTGTGTGTACGTACTCTATATTGGTGCTGTGTCCTGTATCGGGGTCCACGGCGTGAACTCGGCCCACGCTGCACGGCACTCTGCAGTTCTCCGTGATGTTCAGCGTGTAAAGATCGCGAGTGAAGCGCGGCGGCTCGTCTGCGTTCAGAACAGCGATCCTCACCACCGCCTCGTCCTTAAACACACCGCCACGGAGGAATCGCATATCCACACTCGGGTTCTGGACCTCCACCGAGAGTGTGTACGAGCTGCATGTCTCGAAGTCTAAAGCCTGTGGAGTTGGGAAAACACACACACACACACATACACACACACACACACACACACACACACACACACACACACACACACACACACACAAATGTGTAGTCTTTTATACAAACAATGTGAAGACAGAGTAATCATAGAAATGAGAAAATATTGTCAGGAACATCAATATTTACCTCACACATGTTGGTAATTTTCTAAGAAAACACTCCGTACAACTGAAATTACACTGTGACTACACCTAGCATCATCCGCTAACTAAAGACTCGTGGGTTACGTCGTATTGAGAAACGTTAGCCAGAGCTTGCAAATTCGACTTTTGAAGTTTTCATGAACTGACTCATTTCCTGTGTGAAATCATACTGTGAATTAATTATGAATACTATATTATGAATTAGTGTGTGATGATTCAGCTACGCTGCCGGTTATAACCTTCTCTTATCTGTTAGCTTGATAGCTACAGTGGGAATGGAGACGCTGACATGTCTGGCTGTTTGACTACATTTGAGGTAAATCAGGCGGAGAACGCAGCGAATGATTTCGTTTATAGCGACGAAGTTGACGAGAGCCTCAGTAGGAGGCTATAAAACTAGTTTGCTAGCTACATGTTAATCAGGGCCTCCTCTCTCTCTCTCTCTCTCTCTCTCTCTCTCTCTCTCTGTCTCTCTCTCTCTCTAAATTGTTCAATTCCATCCTTTCCTCATGCTCCTGCGCTCCTGCACTCGTTCTCTCAGGCGTTCAGTCTCTGGTCCCTTTTCATCTCTCTGAGAAAGTCTCTTTATCTCCTAGACCTTCTCTCTCTCCACTCTGCCTCCTATTATCAGGCACTCTGCAGTTCCTGCTTATCACACACTCCTTTGAATGAAGCGTTTAACTCTCTCTCTCTCTCTCTCACACACACACACACACACACACACACACACACACACACACACACACACACACACACACACACACAGACATTGCTGTCTCTATAGGCGCCCATCAGGCCGTAAAATAACTCGCTACTCATTTTGCGTTGTATGTGTGGTGTGTGTGTGTGTGGTGTGTGTGTGTGTGTGTGTGTGTGTGCGTGTGTGTGGTGTGTGTATGTGTGGTGTGTGTGTGTGTGTGGTGTGTGTATGTGTGGTGTGTGTGTGTGTGTGGTGTGTGTATGTGTGGTGTGTTTCCAAGAAGATTCGCCTCTGTGCTTTTCATTCAGCTGCTGATTTCGTGCCGCACTTTAAAGCCACGTTATCACTCTGTGTGTCTCAGTCTGATGTTTAAACAATTCCATCTATTCATCTGTCTAATCTAATCACATCCAATCACTTTCTCTCTCTCTCTCTCTCTCTCTCTCTCTCTCTCTCTCTCCCCCTTTCTGCCTTTCACTCACTCCCCTTCTCTCTCTCTCTCCACTTTCTCTTTCTTTATTTTTTACTCACGTTCCTCTTTTATCATTTTCTCTTTTTATCATTGTATCTCTCTTTCCTTTACTTTTTCCCTGTCCTTTATCTCTCTCTCTCTCTCTCTCTCTCTCTTTCACTGTTGCTCTCTCTCACTGTGTCCTTTTCTCTCACGCTTTCTGTCTGTTTTCTCATGTCTTTTTCTCTTTCTGTTTCTCTCTACCTTTTTATTTCTCTTATCTTGCTTTGCACCACTCTTCTTATCTCTTTTTATCCCATTTGTCATTTCTCCTTTGCCCTCGTATTCTGTTTTTGTATCTCTCTCATCCTGTCCTTGTTTTCATCTCTATTTTTACTTGTTTCTCTTGCGTTCCTTTGCACTTTTAATTTCTCCTTTTCTATCTATCTTTTCTCTTTCTTTCCCCCTCTTTAGTTTACTCTTTCTCTCTCATCACTGTTTTCTAACTCTAGCTCTCATCTCTTTCTAGCTCTCTGCCTTTTTACCTCTCTCTATTTCTCCCTGTTTTACTGTTTTTAACCTTTCTCTCTCTCTCTCTCTCTCTCTCTCTCTCTCTCTCTCTCTCTCTCTCGTCTTTTCTCTTCATCTATTGCTCACATTATCTGTCCCTGTCTTTCTCTTTCAGTCCAGATAGTGTCTCACTTCACACTGATGCAAACGATCAGTCAGAACTTTTTGCTAATGTAAACACTCCAGAAGTGTGTGTGTGTGTGTGTGTGTGTGTGTGTGTGTGTGTGTGTGTGTGTGTGTGTGTGTGTGTGTGTGTGTGAAACGTACTGCCCACAAGAGCCTTCTGTTCCATTTCAGTAAGACAAATGACTGTAATCGACTCTTTGACCCTGGCACTCACCCGGTTGAGTATAATCACGCCCTCTTGGTTCAGTCCTGTGATGTTGAACGTTTCCTCACCAGCTCCGTCCAAAATGGTAAATTCAAGTCGAGCGTTCTCACCCACGTCAGCATCTGTAGCACTCACACGGCCCACTTCAGCACCGGGGAGGGCTAACTCTGACACGGAGAACGTCCACACGCCTGAGAGAGGGAGAGTGTGTGTGTCACACACACACACACACACACTCTCTCTCTCTCTCTCTCTCTCTCTCTCTCTCTCTCTCACACTGTGTGTGTGTGTGAGAGAGAGAGTGTGTGTGTATGTGTATGTGTGTGTGTGTGTGTGTGTGTGTGTGTGTGAGAACAGAGAGTTACACTGCAGGATCCGTATTAAAACATTAGCATCTCAACGCCTATAAACGAAGACAAATGAATTTCTAGCAACTTCTTTCCCCTGAACTCTGGGGTGTATTTATAAAAGCGCAGTCCTGATGCTGAGTCCTGTGTGATCACGCAGTGAGGCTTTACCCAGCTGTGGATGTCATTTATAACAGTCCATTTAACAGCCTGCGGCTTCCAGCTCTTCGCATTCTCTCCTCCTCCCTCTAATTAACTCCCAGAGCACACAGTGCGGAGACGCAGGAACACACACTTACAGCAGCTATGTTTTATAAAAACTCTACCGAGACGAGCGTCTTTTCACGGTGGTTGAAAATATTTTTTTATGGATGCACACACATATGCTACAACATGTAGCAGTGGTCAAAAAGGGTATTTTTCAAAGCATCATGGTAACATCTGGAATTTTGTCTGGATGGATATTTTCTCATGGGAGAGACAGAACCACACTGATACTGAGAGCGAGCTACTACCAGAGCGAAATGCTCACAAATCACTGAGCGGGAATAAAATGACCTCCATTTCGCATGTAATCAAGCTTCAGGATTAGAAACGGACAGTGATTGGCTGGTGCGCTTTTCATTTGGCTGCTTCTTCACAACAGCCGCGTGATAAAAACACACAAATATTCATATATTCTGCTGAGGCCTTTTCAGAAATTCAGTTAAGGTTTACTAAACATTTGGTGTTTTTGAGTCAGGCTTGTGTGTGTGAGTCAGGTTTGTGTGTGTGAGTCAGGTTTGTGTGTGTGTGTGCGTGTGTGTGTGTGTGTGTGTGTGTGACTCACGTTGAGTGAAACGCGGCGGGCTGTCATTGATGTCGCTGAGGTGCACAGTGATGGTTGTTGTTCCTGTTAGACCCCCCTGATGTCCCGCCATGTCTCTTGCCTCCAAGACCACGGTGTACTGAGACTGCTGCTCTCTGTCCATATCAGACACTGCAGTCCGCACGACACCTACACACACACACACACACACACACACACACACACACACACAGAGAGAGAGTTAGTAGGGCAATCAGTCTGCTATGTCATCTACTCAACTCTGCAACACATTTCCCGGTATTATGCTGTTTTTTTGATATACAACACATGGCCAAAAGTATGTGCACCCCCCATTATAATTAGTGTTCGGCTACTTCAGCCACACCCTGTCATAAATTCCCCTTTTCAGTCTGAGTCTCAATTCCGAGTGTAGTGAGAGCTACTTACTTTTGCTCTTTGTTCTCCATGTGCTGCTTTTCTTTTATGGCCATGTTTCTTTGTTTTGGTTCCAGGCCAGTTTCCACCCCTGTCTTATTGCTGATTTGTTACCCTGTTGTGTGGCGGACAAGACACAAGTCGGCAATTAGTCAAACCAATAAATATGGGAGAAACGTTTCAGCACATAAAGAGACAAATATGTCTTCCAGGTTCCTGACTTTTTTCCCTGTTATTGGCTTTGACTACAGATTTCCTTTCCTGTGTATTGACCCTTGCTCTGGATTCTCACAGTGATTTCTGGATGTGTATAAATAAATCCCACACTGAGTAAGACACACATTTGCATCCTGCCTCATTTCACTGCACGTTATGCATCCATTCGCTAACAGGTGTATGCTAAAATCAAGCATGCAGTCTCTAGCGAAAACCACAGGCAGTAGAATGGTGCTCAGTGTCTTTTAGCATGCGACTCTTATAGGACGATGCCTTTCCAATAAGACTATTCATCACATTACTGCCTCGGCAGAACCTCGTTCAACTCTATATACTGTTGTTGTGAAGTGGTAGAATCTCGGAGCAATAACAGATGAGCCATGAAACAGTAGCTCCAAACTGTCTCTTTTATAGACTCCATTTAATGCGCATGGATATGGAATTAGATGCAGCGAGCGCATATAGATCTGAGGTTTGAGGGTGTACATTACAATGCTACAGTGGCTCACTGCAGCTTTACTGTCTTACAATGTTGCGCTGTAGCCTTATAGAGTTACAATGTTGTGCTGCAGCTTTAGTGTTATATACAACGCGACATCGGAATATCTCAATGTTACAACACGACGTCGAAATCACAATATTACAACGTAACATCGGAATATAAGTTACAATATTGCACTGTAGCTTTAGTTTTACAATGTTGCGCAATGTTGCGCTTTACAGAGTTACAGTGTTGCACTGTAGCTTTACACTGTTACAAATTTATTCTGCAGCGTTAGATTTTATAATGTTGCACTATAGCTTTACACTGTTACAATGTTGCACTGCAGCTTTATATTGTTATAATGTTGCACTGTAGCTTTACACTGTTACAATGTTGCGCTGCAGCTTTATATTGTTANTTATAATGTTGCACTGTAGCTTTACACTGTTACAATGTTGCGCTGCAGCTTTATGGTATACCACATACTTTTGGTTGTGTGTACGTTAGTTCATAAAAGTTTTGTGCATGTTTTAGTTCATCTAGTTCATAAAAAACAGGTGACTGTCTATCTGTCTGTCCCAGAATCAGTCTGTCTGTCTCTCTGTCTGTAGATGGAGTGATGATAATGAACGAGTGTAACCTGACTGCGGGTCCACAGTGAAATACTGCTGGCCCTGGATGATGGAGTAAACAAGCTTCGCACTGTTCCCATACGACTGATCATCTGCGTCTGTCGCTGTCACCTGAATCACAGACGTCCCTGAAATCAGGGAGCGAAAGAAATAAAAAGAAAGTAAAAAGAGACAGAAAGAGCAGCGGGAGAAGGTATATAGGGAGAGGAAGATTAAACTCGGTGAGCCAATGAACACCTGTAATGTGGCACTGGCAGAGTGTGTACATTCTGTGTGTGTGTGTGTGTGTGTGTGTGTGTGTACATTCTGTGTGTGTGTGTGTGTGTGTGTGTGTGTGTGTGTGTGTGTGTACCGGCGCTGGCTCTCTCAGGCACGCTGGCGATGTAGTGCGTGTGCTTGAACACAGGTGGGTTGTCATTTATGTCCTGCACTCTGATGGTGAATTGGGACGAGGCCTCAAGCACGCGACCTGTCCGCTGGTCTGTTGCCGTGGCGACGAGCCTGTACTGATCCTTCTGCTCGCGGTCCAGAGGTTTTGTCACATGGATGTTCCCCGTTCGGCCATCAATCACAAACACTGACCCCGCCCCCTCACCGCTCAGGACATACAGGACACGCCCATCACCCCGGTCCACACTGGAGCGCAGCTGAATGAGAGAGAGCGAAGGACAGAGGAAGAGGGAGAAAATACCCATAATGCTTTGTGTGAATAGGGTGTGCTGTTTGAATAAAAAAGTGCACTCCTACTGATGACTATTAGAATAATAAATAATTACACACACACACACACACACACACACACAGAGGCAAAAACTCCTGTGTTTTTTTGTGTAATCTCATGTTAAGTTAATTGTAATTCTTTTTCTCCTGCAATATTTGTGGTTGTCTAATCCATCCATCCATCCATCCATCNCCCTAAATACAGTCATCCATTTACCTATGTATCATCCATTCATCCACTAATTCATCTATCTATCCATTATTCCTAAATCTACCCACCCACCCACCCACCCATCCATCCATCTATCCATCCATCTATCCATCCATCCATCCAACCAACCATCCTCCCTAAATACAGTCATCCATTTACCTATATATCATCTATCTATCCATTATTCCTAAATCTACCCATCCATCCATCCAGCCATCCATAAATCCATGTATTCATTTATCCCACATGGATGGAAGGATGGATGGATGGATATCTTTCTACTGATCCATCTATTCACCCATACATCCATCCATTATTTAGCAATCCGTCCATCCATCCATCTAACCATCCTCCTTAAATACAGTCATCCATTTACCTATGTATCATCCATCTATCTATCCATCCACCCATCCCACCATCTATACGTACATACATGTATATATTCATCCACTAATTTATCCATCTAACCATTGGTCCTAAATCTATCCATCCACTAATACATTCATTTAACCTTCTCTTCATCTTTTTCGCTTTTAGTCATGCATTTTTTAGTCATGGTTGTAGTCTCCCCCTCCCTCTCTCTCTCTCTCTCTCTCTCTCTCTCCCTCCCTCCCTCTCTCTCTGTTTGAGAGGCACTGGGGAGTTTTAGACCCCATAATACATTAATAATGGGAGCCTGAGACAGCATGTATATTTAGATCTGAGAATTAAACACACACACACGCTGAGAGAGCCAGCGATGGTATACACACACACACACACACACACACACACACACACACACACACACACACACACATTCCTCCACTTACAGAGGTGACTCTGGTTGTGGGGAGGATGTGGAGGGGGAGGATGAGGTACACACTGCTGCTAAGCTCACAAACAGAACAACTTTTGTAATAAACATAGTGAGGTGAGAAAATGAAAGAGAGAGAGAGAGAGAGAGAGAGAGAGAGGGAGAGAGAGAGACAGAGAGAGAGAGGGAGGGAGGGAGGGAGGGAGAGAGAGATTTCTGTTCCAGTCTCCTCCTTATGGAAAATACTCAATTATGTTTTTCTGTTATGCAACACTTAATTCTTATTATATTCTTTCTTCTGACTGCTCACTGTTCTCCTAAATAGAAATGTCATCACACTCCTCCATCCCGGTCTTTACATCCCAGACAGAAATGTAGGGAGGTAGAGTCAGAAATGTGAGGAGGTAAACAGAAATGTAGGTAGGTGGACAGAAATATAGGTTCTATCTGTCTTTACATCCCTCCATCTCTGTATTTAAATTCCTCTATCTGTCTTTTCATTCATCTATCTGTTTTTACATTCCTCCATCTCTGTATTTACATCCCTCTATCTCTGAAATTATACTCCTCCATCTCCATCCATCTCTCTTTACACTCCTCAATTTCTGTATTTACATTCCTCCATCCATCTTTACATCCCTCTATCTGTTTTTATAGCCCTCCAGCAGTCTTTACACTCCTCCATCTATATTTACATCCCTCCATCTCTATCTTTATACTCCTTAATCTGTCTTTATATTCCTCCATCTCTGTGTTTACATCCCTCCATCTGTCTTTGAACCCCTCCATCTCTGTCTTCACACTCCTACGTCTCTGTTTTTTTTAATCTTTGCATTTCTGTTTATATCCCTTACATCCCTCCTTCTCTCTCTCCCTCTCTCTCTCTCTCTCTCTCTCCCTCTCTCTCTCTCCCTCTCTCTCTTTTTCAGTAATTGCTCGTTCGTTGCTGCTGTGAATCTGTTTGCTCTGAAATATTCTCACAGCGGGAATAAAATTAATCCAGTCCATAAAAACAAAAGCGCAACTTGGCAAAAGGAATGCTACAAATGATATATGATGAGGCTCCCAGTAGGACACACACACACACACACACACACACACACACACACACACACACACACACACACACACACACACAAACTATAAACCACCACAATCTATCTGACAAATAAAAGTCTATGTGNCTCTCTCTCTCTCTCTCTCTCTCTCTCTCTCTCTCTCTCTCTCTCTCTCTCTCTCTCTCACACACACACACACACATTAAAAGAACATTTAATACTCTCATCCACTGACATCAAGCAGCTCAGCCATATGTGTGTGTGCGTGTGTGTGTGTGTGCGCGTGTGTGTTCACATTGGAATTTGGAATTCAGAAATGAAATCTACAAACGCATCCAGCTGTAATGCTGCTTCACTGTTGTTCATTAAAAAATCATTTGCATCACACTGAATCTTTCAGATGTTTCAGATCATAAACACGGAGCTTTATGACACTTTATAGCACACGCTGCTGAATTCTGGACTGTGATTGGTCAGAAGGTGTTGATTAGTTTTCTATAGCAGCAGTTCTGACAGTAGCGCAGCTGCAAAGCACAGGTTTATATTATCGTTTCTATAGTAACAGCTCATTCACAGGGACTTGTACAGTGGATGGTCCATACAAACGGATGTGTATGTGAATCTTTTTCTTCTTCTTCTTTGGGCTTTTCC
>CM074960.1:22299004-22333053 GCA_037577455.1 Pangasius macronema
TCTGAAAATAAGTGTTAACCACAGCCATGTCCATCCTCTTAGCAAAGTCCACTACCATCTGTCCTTCAAGGTTCCTTAATGCAACCTATTCTATTATATTATATATTATATTGTAATCTATTCTTTTTTTTCTACTTTATTTTTATTCTATTATATTCTTTTCTATTCTATTGTAATCTATTCTACTCTATTTTTATTCTATTCTATGCAGCATGCAGTAGCACCTACACTTTATTGTCAGCGTAGGTCACTTCACTGAGTCGATTCTCTTGAACCCTTACAAGTGAGTCGAAACTTGTGAGTTTGATTCTTTTGATTCACATTCAGTCTCTATTAAATCACATATTTACATTCTTTTCAAAATAGCAGTAACCCAAATGAATGTTATTTTGTAGTTATTCTTTAAAAATCTGAATTAATATTAGACTTTGGATGCTTTTTAGAAATCGATTATACTTCATTTTGAATTTTTAAATGTACACTCTGAAATTAAGCAAGATTTTTAGATGGATGATTTTTAGATAACATTCAATTTCAGCTGTTAGGAACACAAATAAACAAATTATATTCAAAATAATAGTATTTCAACTTTGATTTTTTTGCATTTAAATATCAAATGTTTAGCTTAATGGCAGGATGTCTGACGCCATACACGAGTGAAATTTTTTGTATTATTTGCTAAGGAGTCTAAGTGAACTTCCTCAGCAAGTACTCCTTGGCTAAGAAACCAGAATCACACATCAGTAATTTCAGTCAGTGGGACTGAAACAGCGCAGGTTTCCTTTAAACAGCTTCTACACATTTTTGAGTTGTTAAAAATGAATAGTCGATCTGTTCACAGCAGATGAGTGAAAAATAAATCTTGAAAGACTCTGAGGAATTTTGACAGGTGAGTCGTTGAATGGTGTCTAAAGCAAAACTGCTTCAATTAGCACTAGCTTAGCCGGCTAGGCTAGCTGATCATAAACTTACTTCACATTCTCTGGCTAGAAATTTGATCATTCTGTAAAAATATTTAATTATACAATAAATTGTGATAACCACAATCCATGTAGGTTTTATCCTAAAATAAATATGCCGTTTCTCTGCGGTGTGGAGTTACACTCTGTGACATAAATAAGGCCGCGGTTTTAGCGAGCTAATGCTAGCACCTGTCTTTGCGAAGGCCTGTAAACAGTGAGGTTAGATTTATTAGCGATAGATATTCCTAAAACGGGAATCTGTCTGAAATATTAGCGAGGTAGTATTTCATGTTTTCTTCCACAACAGACCAAATTCGTCGTGAATAAGACTGAAGATGTTAACAGGTTTAGCTAGTTAGCGGTGTTGCTAAGCGCTGTGTTGTGGAGGCTTTGTTTGTGTTTGTGTTTGTGGGTGTGTTTCTGTGCCGTCCAGCTGGAAACACATTATTAAATATTAAACACAAAAGAAATCACAGAGTAAATAAATCACCTGCTTTTCTACACTAATATGTGACAAAAATTTTATAATTTCCAAAGTAATCCTTACTCGCTACACCGTCTTTGTAGCATAGTGTTATGGCGACATCTTGACGATAAACAAGGCGTATCGCGATATTCAGGCCTGGTGCTGGCGAGGTTTTGCTCACTAAGCACCGTCAGGGTGTACAGGTTAAGGGGAATTTCTAAAAAGATTTATAAGAACTAAAGTAATTGATGTAAATAGTTTATAAATATCCTTTCGGTTTCGTTTTAAAGCGAGTGATAAAAGCACTGACACCTGACTATAACGATGATACGAAAGTGCGGATGAAGCGGATTTCATGTTTCCCTGTGAACGAGCCGTTGCTATAGTAACGAATTGCATAGTCCTACTCACGTACCTATCGACGACAATATCTTTTACTTATAACTTTTAAAGACTGGTTAGTGTTAGGAGAATACGTTACTGTACAAAAAAATAGCTTTATCGAGACACTGTTATGTCCTGATACGCAGAAAACACTTTTTTAATGTAAATGAATGTCATAAATATTAAATATAAATTCATATTTTATTTTTCAGTGTACAGAGGAGTGTGTGGTGGTTTGTGTTTGTGAAACTGACGTGTGTTTGCACTCTTCTCTCAGAATGGCTAGCTGTGGAGAGGTTGATCACTCCATGGACGCGCTGGCCTCGGGTAAAAAAGTGGGCGGAGTGAGAGACGGCAGCGGAAGCCCCTCCCCTTCGCCTCCCCCTTCACTTCCTGTACCTGAGTGCGCTATATGCCTGCAGACTTGCGTCCACCCGGTGCGCCTCCCCTGCGGCCATGTCTTCTGCTTCCTGTGCGTCAAGGGCGCGTCCTGGCACAGCAAGCGCTGCGCCCTCTGCAGACAGGAAGTGCCCGAGGACTTCCTGGACCGTCCCACGCTGCTTTCTCCAGAGGAGCTGAAGGCCACAGCGACAGGAGGGCGGAGCTTAGGTGGCCACGCCTGGTACTACGAAGGGCGCAACGGGTGGTGGCAGTATGACGAGCGCACGAGCCGCGAGCTGGAGGAGGCTTACCGCGAGGGGAAGAAGAGCGCCGAGATGCTCATCGCCGGCTTCCTGTACGTGGCCGACCTGGAGAACATGGTGCAGTACAGACGCAACGAGCACGGACGCCGCAGGAGGATGAAGCGTGACGCTGTGGACGTTCCTAAAAAGGGCGTGGCTGGACTAAGGCTGGATCCAGAACCCGCAACAGGATCTGGATCCAATTCCGTTCCTGGATCTGGATCGGTTTCTCCGGCATTTCCAGGCACCGTACCCACGGATTCTGCGGTAAATTCGGATGGAGGGGTGACAGAGAGCGATGTCAGAGAGAGAGACATCCGGACAGAGAGACAGTTGAGAGAGAGACAGAGAGACAGAGTTCCTCCAGGCTTCGCTGATCCTACAGCCGCTGATCTGGCACTGGATTCAGAAGCCGCGACGTCGGAGAGGGAGAACTCGGCAGATGGAGCCGATATAAATGGAGCGATTCGCTCTCAGGCTGCGTTTGCCCCGCCCCCGATCCGCCCTCCCATCATGCTCGGTGGCGACCGTGACCTTCAGCTTAACCCTCAACTCGTCCAGGCGTTCGCGCAGCTCCACATCGGACGAGCCGCACACGAAGAGGACGAGGAACAGGAAGTGGACGATGATGACGACGGCGATAACGAAGACGATTCGGCCGCTGCGCCCGATCCGTCCGGCTACGAATCGGAAACGGGAACGAGCGAAGATGAGGACGAGGAAGGAGAAGACGATGCGGAAGGCTTGAGGCACAGACTGCAGAGGATGGACGGCGGAGTTCGGTCCCGCAGTCCCGATGGCCAGTGCACGGTGACAGAGGTGTAGCCGTCGGAGATGTGGAACGTGAACATCTACGGCTACATCTGTAAACGTGGACGGTTTAGAGCTTGAGAAGCAGGACGCGCACTTCTGTCTTAACGTCGTGTTCTTTACGAACCTTTGGCTGTATCCCAAACTCTAGCGTGTGGAAAGAACGTCAGGTTAGTTTTGTTGTATGAGGATACTGCGTCAGAAAGACGGAAAGAAACTCTGTAATTGAAAATTCAAGCCAGCTAGCTAGCTAATCGGCTAATTAGAACTCGCCCGCCCGCCTACAGAGTGCACACCTCTAGCTACAACTTTATGCGTCATTACGTCATACGTTTAATTCCGTGTGATCTCGCTCGCGGCAGTTTCTCAGTGTTCAAGCTGCTTCCGGTGCGTCATGAGTAATGCTTACGTTTGCTGAGCCACCGAGAACAACACACGAAACATCACGTAACCGCTATCGCGAAATGAAAACTCTGTATTCTAGCATTTCTAAATAATAATAATAATAATAATAACAATAATAACAATAACAGTAAGCAGCCAACACTCTCGTGAGAACACTAACGACGTCTGGAGTTTGGGACGGAGCTTTTGTATGTTATTCTGATTTTTGCTGACGTACATCGCAGCACCCCGTGGATCTTTTTTTCGTATCTACGTGCGAGGTTTTGTAGATACGAGAGAGAAACGTCTGTAGATACGAAGCAGAGACGTGAAGTGCGAATCCCTGACTGCGTTCTCGATGAGCCGAGACACGGAGGTGCTGCACTGCTGAATATCCGAACAAGCAAAAAACATAATCATGTAATAAATTAATGTTCATTCAGCCAGAGCGGGAGGAAGACGAGGACGGAGAGGTGTGTGTGTGTGTGTGTGTGTGTGTGTGTGTGTGTGTGTGTGTGTGTGTGTGTGTGAGAGAGAGAGAGAGAGAGAATATCTTTTGTTCTTTCTTCCTCCCTTCATCCCGTCTTTCTTTAGCTTTTCCTCTCTCTTTCCCTCTCTAGCAAAGCTGAGCTCCAAAAATCTGTCCCTTGCGTGTCTGTCTGTCTCTTTAATCTGTCTTTCTTTGTAAATCTGTCTCTCTGTCTTTGTCTTTTTTGTCTCATCTCATCTTTCTGTCTCTGTCTCTTTTGGAGTCTCTCTCACTCACTCTCTCTCTCTCTCTCTCTCTCTCACTGTACACTTGTCTGTCTCCCTCTTTCTGTCAGTCTGTCTTTCTCTCTGTTCTCGTCAGCTCCATATTTGCGTGACTGGAGCGTCAGTAAAACATTTCACTCAGTAAAACATTTCACTCTGATATTATTCACACCTTCATAATGTGGAAGAAAAACGAATAAATCATTAGAAGGTCGTGTGGCTGAGATCTGTCTTACTCTCGCTCACGTCTCTCTAACAGGGCTGAACTTCATCAGATCACACTTCAGTAGAATCATGACTCCAGGGTGTGTGTGTGTGTGTGTGTGTGTGTGTGTGTGCACGCTATGTCTCATATCTCACTCGTTTTCTTTTAAACGTATGTTACTGTGATGCGTTTTGAAGGAAGTGCCCGTGCCCCAGGCTGAGACGCTATGAACTCTGGGAAATGGAGTTTTATTTGAGGGTTTTATTGTAGTTGTAGTCCTTCTTCAACATCTGGTTCTGATATTTTAATTACTGTTTTTCCCCCATGTCCAGATTCTCATGTCCAGTTGTTTGGGATTTCATTTGTCATCAGACACAAAGAAATGATAATAGCTATGATAACTTCTTTTGCTGTATTTTGTTTTAATGGTGGTGTGATTTCTTTTTTGTTACTAAGTTGTTTGAATTAATAAAGTGTTGTCTATTGTCTGAAATGATGCATCCTGAATTTACTTTCACACTTTAACAAGCAGAAGTGGAACAATATTTTATAATAATAATAATAATAATAATAATAATAATTCACTGCTTTTGCACTGTACACATGTAACTATAAACTTCTTAACTCACACACATTAATTATGGATTTATTCAAATAAATTATTAGCCTCTTCTTCTAATCTGTTGCAGATCCAGAGCAGATTTAGATTCACACTTTTATCAGTAGTATCTCGTGATTAATTAAAACTTTGTAATTAATTAATTAAAAGTGAAGTTTCTCACCTGTAGAGTGTGTAATAAAAATCAGCATGAGTGTGAGGGGAAGGAAGTGTGTATTTGCAGTGAAAACACGAAACTACACTGCAGTAACTGTAACAAACTGTGTGTGTGTGTGTGTGTGTGTGTGTGTGTGTGTGTTTGAGAGAGGGCCGGGCTCAGAGATGCAGTGATAATCGCTTATGGAGACGACAGCTGTTGACACTTCTCGCCACACACACACACACACGAGAGAAGTGTCATTTTCACACTCCTCCAAGCCTCCTTACACACACACACACACACACTGATGCTCAACCGTTATGAGTAACTCGTACATCGTTCCTGTAATCAGTCGCGTTGGTTCTTCTACCAACTTCACTTCCCGTTATTCTGACTTAAGCGCATGTGAAGTCACTGATGTCATTTCCTGTATGTCTTTCACCCTACGTTCAGAATAGCCACCAACAGAGCGATAAGCGAGTTTTCATTTTCTCCGTACGTGCAGGACAAGCAGCTCTGATTTTACCTACAAATACTAAGTAAATCACGTATGGCGCTGTAAAGAAGCGACAAATCTAACAGACCGTCTGGAACGATTCCTCGGACCAATCCTGCAGAGCGCGTGGTCCGACGTTTCTGTAGTTCCTACCTGCAATTAGTTCCCAAAAAATGGAAGAACAAACTTAGAACTGCTTTCATCTTATCCTGACATACAAGAGCTCTCATTAGATGTGTACAGAGACGTAAGGAAGTAAAATAAAGCTGAGCGTACGTAGCTAGTACAGCTAAATCTGAGAAGGAATATAATATGAACACAACGTGTAGATAAAATGTAAATATATTTTAAAGAAACATCGTGTATAAATTATACACTTTCTCATCGGGACAGTTCACACCTCCAAGCGACAACAACATTCGGTACCAAACTACAAGCGGCACGAGAGACTTGTGGTGTGAATGTAGGTTTATTGGCGCTTCATGACTGCTCCAGTTGCTGCTTGTGGGTGTGGCCTATCAGCTGTTTTTAAGTTCTGATGTAAAATGGTGGGAGTTAAATTATTTTACAGCACATCCAGAAAATGTAATTAGAAACTAAATGCAGGAAGGAACTGACTGAGAAATGAGAAGTGGATTGGATTGGTTTGGTGCTAAAACCACAAACTCTCCCCTGCATAGTGCCTGAGTTAAGTCCACTACCTGCACCATGTACAGGATCCACAGCGCAGTGGTGATGGTGAGATGTTCTCCATATCCGTTACCTGAGCCGCACTCTGGAGCAGAGGAAGTGAGAAGAGTCATTACGTGTCATCAGTGTCACCTCAGTGAAGGAGACTGTGAGTGATCCGTATCAGAAATGCAGACAGAGGAATATAACCTGGCGTCTGGCGAACATCTCTATCTTGCTTCTGCTGAACACGCCACCCAAGCATGCTCAGTATCCGTCTGCTCACGGCGGGATGGAGGGTGTCTCTGTTCGTCCTGTCTGACCCTCACAGCGCTCTGCACACGCCAGCTTCCACTCTGCAACCTCATTTATGGACCAATAATTAATAAATAAAACATTCTGTTCCGTGCTGTTGCACTAAAATACTGTGATGAAGCGGAGAACCCACCACGAAGTTGATTATTTTCCTGTAACAGCATGTCCGCAGGTGTTTTATTCCTCTTACACCACCGCAATTTATCAACTATCACAATTCTTATTTATTATTTAAAGAACAACACATCATACTTTTTTTTATCTGTTTATAGTTACATTTACTGTTTAAGCCTCTCTTTTTTCTCTCTCTTGAAGTTAATAAGACAAAAAAACGCAACTTGTCATGTTCCCGAGAAACCGCAAAGCCTAAACTCCTCTGCCCTGAAGAAAACTTACAGCTATAGCCTCACCTCCGACTGTTACAAAGCACTGACACTGGAGACTCCTTCCATACGTTACATAAACTCGTTTCTCCTTACAGAGAACTTCACCATATCAATGATTCTTTAAATTAATTTATTATTATGTGGCGCGTCCGCTGTACACGTCCATCTGAATGAGCTGTTGCTATAGAAACAATAACGTATTAGAGCGAGAGCATTAATATAAACCTGCACTACTGTCAGAGCTGCTGTTATAGAAAATTATTCAACACCTTCTGACCAATCAGAGTGCAGAATACAGCAGCGCTGTGGTATAAAGAAGCGATAAAAATGCTTGCTCAACAACAGCACAAATCCTGACGTCATGGTTCGGCACTGACCCAGGCTGTTCGTTCGTATATGGTGCTCCAGAGTTTCAGCATCACAGTCACTCATCTGAGATATTTTTTACCTTTTATAACCTTTAAATATGATCATATGGACCGAGCCAGCTGATCCCGGATCAGCACTCGTCCTGTCTGGAGCAGGTGCTATGAGAAATAGCTGTGGAGTGTCGTAATGGAGACTGACACAAAATGTGGCATGAATTTTACAGCGAGCTGGGAATACACACTGACCTCATGAGCTCGGGTTATAGACAGATCACACATATTACATTCATTACGGCAGTGAGGTCCGACACCTCACACACACACACACACACACACACACACACTATCCCAACATGTTTTCCAAAATGAATCTTGATTCACTTCGCCTTTATAGTAAAAAGTCCTTACAGAGACGATGTTCAGCTTTGATGCTTGGGTTAGTGTGTGTATTGTGTGTCTCTTCAATGCACAGCTTTATATTTCTGTAAGTTTGGCAGACGGTTACACGACAGTTACGCCACAGCATTTTCAAATTCTGGATTGTGATTGGTCAGAAGGTGTTGATTAGTTTTCTGTAACAGCAGCTCTGACAGTAGTGCAGCTGCAAATCGCAGGTTTATTTAGAATCAATGAACTCGTTCTAATACGTTATCGTTTCTATAGTAACGGCTCAGTCACAGGGACGTGTACGGAAGACGCTTCACAAAACTGAAAAATAAACGTGTGTATTCACTGATTCTCTGAAGGAGACGTTCACGTAACATTGATGGAAGGAGTCTCCAGTGTGAGTGCTTTCAACAGTCAGACGTTAAATGAAATTTATGAGATTAGATTTGTGCCGAAAGTATTGATCGTAACTTTTCAAGAAATGAAAAAAGATATACAGTGAGAAAGAAGAGAAACACTCTGAAACTTCAAATAAACAGCGCTTCTTGTTAACAGTTTTCTGAGCTTCTTCTTCGCTAATCATGGTTTATGAATGCGCTGCCAGAGTTTTCCTTTACTTTTGCATTTTACACAAATTTAATTCCATATAATTTTAAGTTTTCCGACATCTTCAGGACGGAGGAGTTTACGCTTCTTTGCAGTTTCTCTGTAACGTGGGTAACAAGCTGTGATTTTTTTTTGCGGTATTAACTCAAAGGTGAGGGAACGAGTGTTTATAGCTGCTATAACGTAAGTGACAACAGGAACTCACTTGTGTTGTGGATGTTCTACAAACTTAAATGCAACTCTAAATGGATGAAAAGTACATCAGTAGTAACAGTAACTCCACTTCATCACACGACTCTGTTATAAGAGTATACGACTATAACACACACACACACACACACACACACACACACACACTGTTTATTAATAACTTATTATATAGATAATGAGCTTTGGTTCAGTATATCACTTTTTTTATAGTATTTATACAGCAATTTTCTTCTTGAGATCAGTGTTTAAGTGCTTCATACAGTTTATAAAGAGTTATATATATATATATATTATAATATATGCTGTTGTGTTATATTGTGTATAGTTTTGTGGGTTTTTTGTTGTTGTATTCAGTTTGTCGAGTCTTATTGTGTATTAAATCATTTCTGTAGTTGTCTTTAAGAACATCTTTAGGATTAGCCTTTCCCTCAGAGACCGCTCTGTGACATCATGGAGACTCTCCAGCTGTCTGGAAGTACTTTAGTGTGTACTGCATTTATGTGTGTGTGTGTGTGTGTGTGTGTGTGTGTGTGTGTGTGTGTGTGTGTGTGTGTGTTCTTCAGTGTGTATCTAATCTTGTATAACACAGAGCTGACCATCTTCAGAGACCATTAGAGGGAGTAATGCGTCGTGCCGAATGGTTACACGTTGGAGAACGACAGAGGGATTAGCACCAGGCTAAATGAAGAGGTGGCGACATCGCTAAACACAGACAGACACGACGAGAGACGACGAGGCGATCCTTAATATTTTTAACATCAAAAGAAGAGTTGCATCAACTCTATATCTTATTAAGTCCCGCAGTTCATAGTAGGCTTAAGGGGATGTGATGATAAATCAGTGTGATAAGGAACACATAAGGAAAACTGATATTTAACATAATAATATAAAAAAAAAACACAAAGATTTTCAAGAACTCTTCCGCAGTTTGAAGTCTCATTATACGTAAATTTATCCAAACTCGCTAGCTCTCATCAGTGTTATTGATAAGACTAATAGGTGTAGGAAATAAACCTGATAGTTCCACTGAAAGCGATTAAAATAACATGCTGGTAATCTGAAGGAAATAACGTCTTGCATTATTAAACCAGGTTAATGGGGAAAATGCATGATTCCCATTGGCTAATTCTGTTTCACACCATAACAGGTGATAGCCAATAAAATGTGCTTAAACACAAGAAGGGAAGCGTTTGGCAGTGAGCTTGTGTGTTACGCTAATCACCAACGAATCACCTGCCTGATCCCTGATACCCTGCTTCGGTTGGAGTTCTCCGGTTGGAGATTGCGCATGCTGTGGAGACGGCTCGAGGATCTCATATGGGGCGTTTAGGTTTAACAAACCAGACTTCATGTGAAAACTGTGATGAATTTCCTGGTTACACATTTGCACTATTTGTCCGTGTAGTACACAGTTATAGAGGGATTTATTTATAATCGCGCTCTCTGCTGCACCCAGATGAGGATGAGTTCCCTTTTGAGTCTGGTTCCTCTCAAGGTTCCTCCCTCATATCATCTCAGGGAGTTTTTCCTCACCACCATCACCTCTGGCTCGCTCATTAGGGATAAATTTATACATTTAAAATTCATTTCGATTTAATTTCATTTGGATGTATTTATTTCTGTAAAGCGGCTTTGTGATAATGTGCATTATTAAAACCACTATGCAAAAAAAATTGAATTGAATTGAATGATTAAGAATTTGGAATTGTCTTAAAATATTTCGGGGTGGGTTCAGACCCGAGCTCCACCTGCTAGCTACGCCTCTGGATATGAACTTTTGTTGCTAATAACTGGAATTATTATTTAACTACATTAGCCTGAATGAACGTTTTTGGCTTGAACCATCACTTTAATTCACCTTCTCAGCTAATTAAATGTCTCTGAGGCAGCCGAGCCTTGTTAAAATACCTCTTTGAGTAGTGTGTATGCATGTGTGTGTGTGTGTGTGTGTGTGTGTGTGTGTGTGTGTGTGTGTGTGTGTGTGTGTGTGTGTGTTTTCATAATCACGCACCCATCTTGTCTGTATGTATATATAATCTTGTCCTTGGCGGTCAGTGTCTAAGATTTCTGGCACCAAAACAACGTCATGCTAGCTATTCCAGGCCCGAGTGCCACATAGCAGAGCAGGGTAGGGTGACACCGAGAGGTGCATTGTGGGTAGAAAGGGGCGTCACTAGTCAGTAGGACTCTTTGGGAAGTGAACAGACGGCCTGCTAGTGATGCTTTAGAGTGGTGAGACAAGGACAAGGAGTGCTAATGCGTCTTAATGAGGATGAAAGGATGCGGCATGAAATATGGATCTTACAAGAGAGAGAGAGAGAGAGAGAGAGAGAGAGAGAGAGAGAGAAAGCAATTTATTACCTTTTTTTTCTTTAATCACTTATCTATGTAACATAAATGTGATGTTTTTCTTGCATGTATCATTTTAATTTTATCCTCTGGTTGCAAGACATTATATAAATAAAGAACAGTTATAAATTATAAAAGTTATTATTATTATTAAAGCTGAGCAAATATCAGAGGTGCTACATGTTGAGAGAAAAATGTTTCATCCATTTATGGCCCTTTTCGTTTTCCGTACTATATTACTGTGACTTTATCATATTTTACTTTTTGTGAAAAAAAGTTACACAACAAAAGAAATGATCATCAGAAGCTTTAATACTTTTAAAAATGGATTAAACAAAAAAAAATTACAAGTGTGAAGTAACATCGTCAGGCTCACGGCACAGTCTGGAAGGAAAATTCGAGTTTTGGTTTGAAAGACTGCAGTGTTTTGAATTAAGATACTTCAGGAGGACATGAAAAGCTTTACGTTCACCACACCATAATGAGATAAAGCCCTTTATAAAGAGGTGAAAATAAGAAAAAAACAGTGTTTCTACAAGTAACAAGTCCATTTTAAACAATATTCCAGATATTTCTTCACCAAATAATTGAATTCTCATAACGCATTTAATGTTGTCCTTCTTGGGAGGAAAGCTGTGTGCAGATTATGATTATATCACATCAGAAAATTATAATACTGAAAATATAATTATATAATATATATATATAATATAATATAGTTACATTACAGTACCTCAAACACCAACCAAGTGGCACCTTTAAGAACACAAGAAGAGAGAAAAAAGAAGGAAAAGCAAAAATCCCCCCCAAAAAAACAAAAAACAATCCCAACTTTAAATATGACATGATAGAAAACAGTGGAGAAAAGAGTTAAGTCCAAACGAAGAGAAGTTTATAGGCACAGAAGAGCATCAGGCCATTTGTCTATATTACACTCCAAACAGTTCATATTTACATCAGCACTGTTACAGTAAATATTCTGGGGGTTTATCGGAAGATCACAGCTCTTTCCATTTTCACTGTTTTAAATTCAAGTTTGTAATGCGTCTATATATACACAACGAAACACACAAAGAACTTTGAGATAGAGTGAAGTGTGAAAAGATACAAAAATATGAAAGATGGAAACATTCCAAAAGGACAAAGGTCAAAGGTGAACATTTTACTGTGACCATCCCTCCACCTCACATGATCACGGTTTCTGTGTACAAACTGTAGTTATTGAAGCGCTGCTTGGTTTTACAGGCGGGGCTGAGTGAGCGGGATCTAGGAGCAACGTGCGTGGTTATTGCAGCTGTTGGGGCGTGGCTTGCCCACCGGGATGGAGGCCGCTGATTGGCTGGACGAGCCGGACGAGAGAAACTCCTTCTGGGTGTAGTCGGGGATGAGTCATAGCTCGTCTAGAGGAATCAAAAGACATTATGCGTGAGTGAATGTTTAACTTGCCCTTGAAGGAAATTTCAGTTTTAGCAAAAATTGTTTAGCCCCCTCACCTGGTGTGGTGATGGCGTGTTCCGTGGTGATGGTGTAGAGCAATTACCCAGAATCCTCTCTGCCATCTTGAAGTCAGTCTGTAGATTGTCCATCCCCCAATGAGAGGTCTTGACACTCACTTTTGCACCTCTGTGTTCCCGGTTCTGAAGTGTTACAGGCACCTCAGTGTCCTTGACGGGTACATGCTTGGACCCCCGGCTTCCACCGAGCTTCGGGGACCTGGGCACCACTTTGGGCACCAACGTGGTCACAATTCCATCCTCAATCAGTGTTTTCCCTTCATTTTCCTGCAACATAGCACCGAATTTCCGCAGGACAGATGGGCTGCCGCACCTCCGGTCCACTAGAGGGCACTTCGGCGAGTCGGAAGCGTGTGCAGGGCGAGCGGGGACATGGGGGCTGTCTCTCTGCTTGACTGGTGGTTTATTGACTGATTTCTCAGGGAAGGTGACCTGGTCTTTCCAGCTGACATGTCGGACTCGGGGTTCGTCCCAAGCTTTGCCTTTATTCTTCCTGTTCTGCGTTTCCTCAAATTCCCCCAGCAACACACAGCCAATCCTGTGGCAGAATGGATAACCCAAACAACCAATCAGAGAAAACAAATGCCTAGCAGGAAATCATTTACTTATAACCGAGACACGCTGTTTAGACGTGTTGTGAAATGGACTTATATTAGTGAAGAATGATCGAGTCGTTGTTTAAGACACAAACCTGTCAGTCACTGGCCACTGATTACTTCCATTCTGATGAGTGTAAACACTCTGATTCTGGATGGAGCTCTGAAAGTCAGAGAGGGAAAATAGATAAATCACAAATCCAAACACTGAACTTGATCGCGTAAAGACAGGATAAAGGTTCTGGACACTCACTGCATTTGGAGCTCCATGTGGTTTCTCTCGGCTTTGGCTCACACTCCCACTTTCCATCCCGATGTAACTGTCCAGAATGTCTAACATCACATCCTGACCTTTAACAGTGTAACTCTGAGGACCCGCAAAGCCATTGTTCTGATAATTAACACCATAACTGCACGTGTCTTTGGCGTAATTACTCGGGTGTTTAAAGGTCTCGTGTTGCCCTGGGACATTGTTTACATTTCCACCATGGTAACCGTTGTTAGGGTAACCACTGGCATTGTTGACAGGAAGTAAGGTGATGTCCAGCTGAGCGGTGGAGTTTGGGTTGATCTCACTGGCTCCCCTGCGTGCTTCCACCACCTTATATAACTGCAACACACACACACACACACACACACACCATAAGTCTAGCTATCAGACACTATCAGTACACACTGCCGGTTTGTGTGTATCATGTGCACAATTTGTTTAGTGTGCATGTGTGTGACCTAACAGCTGACTCTTGGTGAACTTAATAAGATAGTTAACACAGTAACACATCTGTTGTAAGTGTGTGTGTGTTTGTGTGTGTGCGCGCATGTGTGTGTGTTCATTCCAGCATATTCTACTTAATTAGTGTCCTGTGCCAGAGTGTGTGTACATACGAGTGTCCATTCCAATGTTATTAAATTTGTTGATATCCCCTTTCAGAGTGTGTGTGTGTGTGTGTGTGTGTGTGTATGTGTCTATTTGGGCGGAGCTATTCTTACACACAAACACACTCTGGAACACACTCTGCCAGCTACAGAGATAGACACACTGTGCTGCCAGCTCTGGGGGGTCAACACCCATTCGACCAATCAGAAACATCGCCCCCTCACCAGAGTGGCAACAACAACAACAACAACAACAACAACAGCAGCAGCAGCAGCAGCAGCACAGTGCTGCAGAGCTTGTGCAGAAATCTCATTGGCCTGTTTAATAGGTGTGTCTTTATGTAAATGAAGTTTGTGAGTTTGTTCTTGTTGATTGCTTGTTTGTTGCTAATGAGTGTTAGTTTGTGTTTGTTAGTACGTATTTTTTGGATTTCTAAGTGTTGTTTAGCATTTAAATTTAAATTTCTTTACTGTTAGCATTTGTATAGCTAATACCATCTATACAGTCTTGCTGAATGCACGACTGAATGCAAGCAAAAATGGGTGTTTGTTGATGATTAGTGTTTAGTTATGTTAATGTTTGCTGATGTTAGAGGATTAGTGTTTGTTAGCGTTTGTTAGTGTTTGTTAGCGTTTGTTAGTGTTGCTGTTGATTGTATGTTTTTGTTGCCAGTGTTTCAATTGTTTGTTTGTTTGCTGTAAAGTGGTGTTTGCTGGTTTTGCTGGTGTTTGTTGGTTCTCACTAGCAATTGTTGTGGTTTGTGGTGTTTGTGGTACTGTTAATCGTTTGTGTTGTATTTTACGCTGTATTTGGTGTTGAGCAGTATTTGTTACTGTTTGGCAGTGTTTACTTGTGTTTGTTGGAGTGTATTAAGAATTGAAGCTGTTCGTTTTGTCATTGAACCTTTTCAGTGTTTGTTCAAGTCTGTTGCTGTTTGTTTGTTTGTTTGTCTCACCTCTTCTATCTTCCTCTGCACTTCCTGCAGTTGCTCCTCCCACTGCTGCATCTCTGAGTCGAAGGAGTCGAGCGAGTCCACGCCCTCTCCGCTCCACACACACACTCCAGGATCCACACCACAGTGCAGGTCCAGGGCAGCCATTGTGTGCTCCGTGTGTGTGTGTGTGTGTGTGTGTGTGTGTGTGTGTGTGTGTGTGTGTTCCACTGATGTGTCGAGTTCAGCTGTATGTCAGAATGGGAGGTAAGACTGTTTCTGAAAGAGAGAAAGACAGTGAAACGGAGAGAGTCAGTACTCTAAACCCCGGGCAGTGTTTATTCTGCTCTGTCTCTTCCTTCTGACCGACATGTCAGTGTTTCCTGACTGAGAAACAGAGGAACGTCAGAGGAGAAAAGAGAAAATTGAGGAAAGAATGAAATTTGTAAAAGGGAAATTTAAGAAAGAAGGGAAAGGGTTAACAAATAGGAAAGAGACAGTAATGGGGGCAGTAATGGAGGAACGGGAAAGGGAAAAAGGCATAAAAGGGAAAGAGAATAGGGGGAAAAAAGAAGAAGAGTAAAAGGGACCAGAAAGAAATGCGCAAAAGGGAAATTGAGGAAATTAAGAATAGGAAAAAAAAGAGAAAAAGAAGAAGTTGTAAAAAGGAAACATATCAGAAAGGAGGAGAGAAAAGGAAAAAATAAAAGAAATGGCAAAATGTAAAAGGAAGAAAATGGGAGGCAGAAGTCAGGAAAGGGGGAAAGGAAAATGTAAAAATAGGAAATGGGAGAAAGGGTAAACGAGGAAAAAAGTGATGAGGGGATAGGGGAAAAGAGGAAAGGGGGAAAGGAAGGACAGAGAGGAAATGGTAATGAGCGGAACAAATGGGTTAAAAAGAAATAAAGGTAAAGAAATTAGGAAAGCTGGGAAAAGGGGAAAAGAAGAAAACAGGTGAATGGGGAAAAATACAGTAATGGAGAAAAGGGTGAAAAGGGAAAAGAAAGGAAAAGAGAGCAGGTGTCAGTGTTTAGTATAGCGTACTTTATAATGATGTATAAAGCGTATGTTTTATACGAGTATTTTATTTTTATTTTATATTATACACTGCAGCTTGTAGTAATTATATATAGAGTTTTACAGTAAGTCAGGAAATTAGCTGCAAAGCTTCTCCCTCTGTGCGAGTTTGTTAAAATATCTCGGATAAGGTCGTCTTCCCAGTCGAGATCTTTCTCAGCGCTTCCTTCACCCGGATCTGATGAGGTCACTGACCCCTGACGGATGAGGACCTCTGACCTGCTTGGAAGGGACCGGAGTCCGCTCCTTTCCAAAATACCACCGAGTGTTATTCCATAATGTGAGTTTGATTTATGGGTGTGTATGAGCTGTGCGATCAGAAATCGGACACCGGAGTGTGTCCTGGGTGCCGGATGGGACCAGCGTGTGATGTAAGAAGTGTGGAATATTTAGACCGCTGTCACTAGGCTATGGATCAGAAACCGAGGCACGGAGATGAATTATAACATCAGTGTAGAGTGAGTCAGAGAGCTGCGAAATAAACCTCACATGCTGATTACTTCAAACGTTCCACATACGTAACGGGATTTTTATACGTTATTTTCCTTCTCAAAACAAATGGAAACAAATTACTGGCCCATAACAGACGACTTTCTTACTGATCAAGATTCATTTCTCGATGTTTTTTTTTAAATAAGAGAGATTTAGCTTTTTTGTACGTCATCACACTCGCTGTTTACTCGTTAGATATAGAAACACAACGGCTATTTAAACAGAGTTAGCGGACTAATATAGCTAGCTAGTCAGGTTGTGTTACATTCGCAAGCTAAATGCATCTACGAGAACATTTTCAATTTACAAACAAATATCAGAGGCGATCAGGACAGCCAGTAATGCAAGAGTAGTGATGTTTAGGGTGGAGAAATATGACGATGTGATATTAATATTGCGATACACTGCTACAATATTTCTTTCTGCGAATTTTACAAATCGCATCAGTACAATGATGAACTTAACTGCTACTGTTACAGAAGCTCAACAAGGGGCTAACAGCATTACAGTCTAATTTTGTATAAACTATAAATGTTTTTTTTTGTTCACAAACTTGAATATTATGATACAAACAGCAGCGTATATCTTAAAAATATAAAAATTCAAATATCATATTATTATGTGAGAATATATTATAACATCTCAGTCTATCATATACTGTAGCTATGGAGTGAATATTACACCAAATGTGCACTTCACACGCGCTTCTTACCGGCTGTGAGATGGAAGCGGGTCTGCGAGTGTGAATCGTAAACGAATGAAGTCCTGAATTTGAGAAATTTCTCTTTTTCACCTTTCAGTCCCCTCTATAAAGTCCCCTGGAGCTGAATTTTAAAATATTTTAAGATCGACAAGCAGCTCGATCCTCCTTTCTCCAGAACAGACACTTACTGAATGATGGTGTGGCTGAAGCGCGGAAACTTTATAGCTCTTCTTTTTTTTCTATTTCCACCGCGGCGTCACTCAGGCCGGTGTGTCATAACAGCAGATTTATGAGCACCATGTGAGCGCCTGTCGTCACCGACATCCCCAGGCTATAATTACGGCAGCGCACAGGGCCTGGCTGGACACGAGTGTGTTTACATGGCTGTGTGTTCGGGTTTATTTTTAACGCGGCTGCTGCCTTTGCTGTTGCTGCTCTGGTTTAGGACGCGGCAGATTCTGAGATCGTGTGAGTTTCTGCACAGGCTGGAGTTTTTCCTCAACAACAGAATCCTAAACACGATCACACACTCAGTCCATTGGTTAATGCTTGTTTTTATTGTTTATTATTATGGATTTATTCTGAGAGCAGGATTAGAGCAATTCGAGCCGTCTGCAGTCTGCACACTGGCTGTGGTTTTAATTTAGCGATACACTTGTACGGTAGGTGTGTATGCGGTGTGTCTGCATTCTGTAGCCGTGCACGCTGTTTTTGCCCTACATTATCTCACACTTGTGTGTACCGTGTCGTGGTTTAGAGCTGGCCACCCTGAAGTTGATTATTTTCCTATAAGAACACTTCCGAAAGGGTTTTATTCCTCCTACGCCACATATATATTTGCTGAGGATTACAATATTTTATTTTATTTTTTTTATCTGTTTATAGTTACAATTAAGGCCATAGAACGTCTATGAAACAAGTGCGTTCCTGTTGTCACTTACGTTATAGCAGCTGTAAACAGTCGTTCCCTCATCAGCCAGAGAAATAAGAGAGAGAAATTCAATTATTTTGTTTTTTTACGTCGAACAGTACAATGGTTTTTTTGGTTTCAATGGCTTTTACCTCTGATCGGAACAAAGCACTGACACTGGAGACTCCTTCCATAAATGTTACATAAAAGTCTCCTTACAGAAATCCTGAACTTCTAATGTTGAAATGGATGAATGATTCCTGTCGTGCAATCACTCACCTCTGGAACCAGTCAGAGTCTTCAGTAGGTAGCAGCAGGAATTCTGGGAAATTGCATCCTTAATCCTGCAGCACTTAGTGTTTGCATATTTGCTTCAATGACGCATGTTGTTATGGCAAATATGAAGAAAAATAGTGAAGATGGTATGATCCTCTGTGACAGCAATGCGTTCTGGGTAATGTAGTCTCCTTTGGCACTCCATGTAGTTAAAATTAGATTTTGCATTCTGGCAAAAAAAAAAAAAAAAAGAATGAAAGGCACTCTGTCTTTGTAGTTTAAGTTCCAGTGGCTTTTGTCAGCAAAACGCTCTGGGAAACGTAGTCCTGTGTCCATTCTGGGTGGTGTGGTCCCGGTTCTCTTGAGAAGCGCGCCTCCTGTAATTCTGCATGAACGGAAAACGAGCACAACATCTACATACGAACAAAACGAAAGGACAAAAGGTCTGCTAACGAAAGGATGAGACGGAGAGATCACAGCACGAAAAAGAGGGTGAAAAGAAAAACGAGTTTGAACATGGTGGCGTAGGAAAGCGAGGAGAAGAGCAGAAGGATGAGGATGAGTAAAATGATCGGCTGAAACATCTGGGCAAAAAAAAACAAACAAAAACAACAGCAGAATTAAGAAAGAGATGTGCATCAAAAACGACAGAGGGATGCAAGAAAAGACAGGGTCAGGGGAAAGAGAGAAATCGTCAGTGATGGTGAATTATTTAAAGCAATAGTTCACATGGGAAACTAAGAGAGGCTAAAGGAAGCAGTTAGCATAATGTTTTTAATGCTAATTAAGCCAGATCATGTTCATCAACAACATATTAGACGACAACTTCAGAAAAAAATGTAACTCAACCATGGACACACAGTCACACGTCAAACCCTTCTGTAAAGTCCCCCAGTTATTGTGATTAATATCATCAAATCGTAAATTCGTTTTATTAATCAGTGAGTTTGTTACTGAATGGTAACATTTCCCCCTCCCTCACTCATGCTGTGGTTCCCATAGCAACGGGTGATGTCACTGTGTTGTGTTTTAGTTTCAGTTTCTGTTTCAGTCCTGTCTCCGCCCTCATTGCCCTTACTACGATTCAATTCGAGTCGATTCGATTCGATTTCTATAGCACTTTCACAACGGACATCGGCACAAAGCAGCTTCACAGACAGATATCAAGCCTGACGACGAGTATACGTGGACAAGGAGGTATCCTTTAGAATTAATCAAACACATAAATATGTGAGTCATAAAGGGACTGCGTCACCGAAATATTAGTGTGTGTTTGCTGTTATTTCTAAAAAAAAATAGTTTTGTATTTTTCTGGTATAATTTTCTGGATTATCCGGTGCTAATGCTGTGCTGTGTGAGGCGCTTGGACCCCTGCTACAGAATTCGGGATTGCCCAAAGTAAACGTCATGCTTTCTTTTTCACACTCTAACCAACTGTTACACGAATAATACCCCCTAAAGTTTTCAATTAAAACATATCCTGGAGCATAAACAGGCTAATGTAGAGTGCAAATAACACGTTTAATTAATTATTTCACTTCGACGTCATAAAGCTGGTGCTGCTTTGGGCCGTGTTTCAGCAGGCATGAAGGAGGTTGTTGGTTTTTTGCAACATATGATATTGTTTTCTAGGTCTGAAAAGTTTCTAGAGCTGATTTCTTGATTTATTTTTCCAGCCCAGAAATTTGCTCCACCCCCAGCTAGGAGAAAGTCTTCTTAGCTTAAAAGAGAACTCATGAGGTAAATGGAGTTTAGCATCATGTTCATTTCTATTGTAATTCCCTTTATGGGCAGCAGAGGGTCTAAAACATAATATCTGCCCCTTTAAAATTTTAAATATGAAATATAAATAGATTTTCTGCAATATAATGTGCACACTCACCAAACCCGACTTTACTTTTAAAAGCACACACACACACACACACACACACACACACACACTTACAGACAGCCGCTCTTCTGGATGTGTTTCCTCCCGTTTGGATCCGTCCAGTCTCTCTATAAATCCCATAAACCCCTGCAGCTCGTTTCTGAACTCGTTCATCTGCGTGCCGATGCGGTGGAGCAGCTGCCGTTCACGTGTCCTCACGTCTTCATCATCAGCTCCATCGCCATCTTCTCCTCCAGTCTGCTCTCCATCAGCCACAAACTCCTGCGTGTGAGCGATGAGGAGCTCGATGGTGTGCGTCAGACGCTCTGCCTCGGCTCGGATCTCCGTCACGCGCTGACGCTCGCGAGGTGACCGAGGGAGGAGTGGAGGAGTGGAGCGACGGATGAGGGGATGAGGAGAGATAGACGAGTGCAGCATGTCCTCAGAGTCGCTTTCACCTCCGATGGGGCCTTCACGCTTCTGAGGGAGAGGGAGGAGTGATGAAGACGAGCAGTCATCACTTTCTCCTTCTCTTCCTCCTCTTTCTTCTCCTCCACTTTTTTCTCTTTCTCTTCCACCTCGATCTGCTGTTTCTCCTCTTCCTCCACCTTCCTGTTCTCCTATTCTTCCTCCTTCTTCTCTTTGTTTTACTGCTGCTTCTGTTCCAGATCCTTCTTCTAAATTTCCTCCTCCTCCTTTTTCTTGTCTTCCTTCCTCTTCTTCTGTTCTTTTTCTGCTTTCTTTTCCTCCTCCTCCTCCTCCTTCTTCTTCTTCTTTATCTCCTATTGCTCTTCCTTCTCCTCCTACTTGTCTTCCTCTTTCTTCTCTTCCTCCATCGTCACTCTGTTTATTACTCATCACTCTCTTCTCATACTGCAGCTGCATCACTTTCCCGCTCAGCTCGTTCACCTGCAGCCGTGCTGCTTTCAGCTCCTCCTTCAGCATCTCCATAGCCGTAGCCCCGCCCTCTGACAATAAAGCTCCACCCTCAGCCGCACGCCTCGATGCCTCTTTAAAACGCAGCTTCTTCAGCTCGCTCTTCACTTTCCTATTCTGCTCCTCCACGTCTGCCAAATTTCGCCGCAAAAATTCCGCCTCGTCTTCTACTAGCTGCAGCTGCTGCCTCAGCTCAGAAAGCCCCGCCCCTTGATTTACATCAGCCACGCCCTCTGTTGCTCCTGGAGACAATTCTTCTCCTCCTCTCATGTTGTCGAGCTCCGCCCTCAGAGCTTGGTTCTCCAACTCCAGCTCGACGATCTTGCGCCCCAGGATGTTGGCCTCCTCCTCGACCAGTCGGAGGCGGAGCCTCAGCTCTGACTGACGGGCGGTGGGCGGGCCCACGGCTTCACCTTTAAACTGGAGGCTGTCGAAGTCACCATAAAAGGAGCGATACTTCTGCAGCTCCTGCTCTGCATCATCCTTCTCCTTGTCGAGTTTCGCCATCTTCTTCCTCATGAGCGTCATTTCCTCATTAATGAAGGACAGCTGGCACTTCAGATCCTCGCTGTCCTCCTGACAACAAAAATAATGTCAAATCACCATAAAATAATAATAATAATAATAATAATAATAATAATAATAATAATTGTTTGACTATTATTTGTTATGTATTTTATTTGTATAACTTGTATGATGAGTTATTTATTAGATTTATTTATAAATATAAACTTATGTGTTCTCTGGTAAAGGTCATATTTTTTATTTTACTGTGTGTTTAATGAAAATTCATGTTTAATGAGTGAAAATTGTGAACTCACTTCACTGAGGGTCTGAGTGTTCTTCCTCTCACTCCTCTGAGCATCTTTACTGCCTCTCCTCTTCTGACAGCACACACACACACACACACACACACACACACACACACACCACATTAAAACAGTGAACCTGCACTACAAGTTTAAAGATAAAATGTTCTGAAGTGATAACAGTGTGTGTGTGTGTGTGTGTGTGTGTGTGTGTGTACCTCTCTGGCTCTCTCCAGCTCGTTCTGCAGTGTCTCTTTGTTGACCTCCATCTCAATGAGTTTCTCTCTCAGTCTCTCGTTCTCTTCCTCCGTCTTTGAGCGTTTCTCCTCCACGTTCTTCAGCTCATTGTGGAGCCTCACCGACACGTCCTTTGCCACCTGACACAACCCACACACTCATCAGGCTTACTGCATGTGTGTGTGTGTGTGTGTTACTAACTGAAGGTTTCACTGGTTTGAATGCAGTGCACTACTAACCCCTGGGCTGCGATTTTGGCAATAGCAACATTATTGATCATATAATTGAAATTTTCTAAATTCTATGGCGCGTGTGGTCCAACGTTTCTTCAGTTCCCCATTCACACCTTTAGTTCCTAGTCATGATTCATCTGTCAGTGAATGTGTACAGAGATGTTAGAACGCAAAATAATGCTTGGAAGGAAGCAGCAGAGATCGTTGGTGCCTCTGGTGAGTGTGTGTAGCTAGTACAGCCAGCTGGCTTTGTTAATCTAATCTGAGGACATAGCTAGTACCAATACCAATACTTAACCTTCAGGTCTTGCTCCAGGCTCCTGAGCAGTTCCTCGTCGATCTCTCCTCTCGATGTGTATTGAAGGTGTTTGCGCTCAGCTTTGCGCACACGGTACTGAAGGATCCTGCAGTTTTTATTGGCTCGCTCGAGCTCTCGTCGCAGCTCATGTAGCCTGCAAGTGTCTTCCTCATAAAAGGCATCGTGCATTTCCTCCATCTCCACACGCATCTCCTGAATCTCACCCTGCACAAACACAGAATGTGATTGGACTTCATCACATGGTGAAAAAGTTGTGATGAAATAAACCATCGTTGCAATTTCTCCCCAATTCCAGTTCCCACCCACCAGTCAGCTCTGTCCTATCACACCACAGCTATGAGCCAGGAAGGCTGAAGGCTCACACCTGCTTCCTCTGAGACACGTGAAGCCAGACAGTCGCAGCTTTCCAAACTGCCGCTCCTGCTGCATCACAGGGAGGTGTAACGCACTCGGAAGAAAGCTCTTTCCACCATCTTCCACATACAAGAGCTCACAGATGCACGTGATTGGCTAGTGTCACTGTGATTGACAGGGGAGATTAAGCCCCTCCCACAGACAGTTTTGCTCTCTAGCCTCCCGGCGATGGATGGCTGTGGCATTGTCGGGATTCAAACTTACGAACTCTGGGCGACAGATCGGACGAACGCTTTTCTGTTGCGCTCTGTCGTTGACTCTTTTGTTCACGCTGAAATGTACTGAAGGAGTTTTTCATATTTGGATTCATGAAATAAAATTTCTAGACTTTGTTTGTGTTGTGAAACAGTTTTCCAAATATTCCTTTCCTTATTTTAGGGTGTGTCAAGAAAAAAAAATAGAAAACTGTTTCCTTGTTTCACTCGGAAACGAAAACNCAAATTCTTACGTCACACAATTTTAATTATATTATAATTTAAATAGAATTTTAAAAAAGTTCAGGAACCAATGAGAGTACCAAGATGCACTCTCTCTCCCCTTTCATACAATGTTAATGCCATTTTTCACCTGTAAGGAGAAAATAAATATAAATATAAATAATTAAGTGTAATAAAGTGCAATAAGTCAATAAATTATAAATACAGAATCACGTATATGTAGTTTAACTCCCACTGGGTCCTGACTTTTCAGACATACTGCAATCATCTTAATCCCTTTCTGCACAAATCAGTAAATCATGATATGATTGTGTGTGTGTGTGTGTGTGTGTGTGTGTGTGTGTGTGTGTGTGTGTGTGAGCAGGAAACGCACTCTGAGAGCTTCATTCTCATCCTGTAACCTCCGGAGCTGCTCGTGCAGCTCTTCATCCCGGCCCGGTTCCGGTTCCGCCGGTTCGCTTTGCATGTTGCTGCTGTTTGAGTGTTTGGGTCGCTCTCTGTACCGGTGTGTGTGTGTGTGTGTGTGATGATGATAATGATGATGATACCGGATCCTCCCATAAACCGGAAGCGTTACCGGGAGGTTGCCAGGTTAGACTCATCATCCTTCCTTATGGCACTTTTAAAATCCTTTAAAATTTATTAGAATTAGAAATAGTAATGTTTGTATTTTTGTTTAATGGTTGTGTTTCGAGTCACACTAGACAAAATGTGATTTAGATTTCAGTGTAAGATTACTGAAGATCAGGGTTGCCAGATCTGTTTTGAGCTGATTTTTTGGGAAGAGTGAAAAGTATTTATACACATATCAGAATACACTGGAATTTATTCATTTTAGCAAAATGACTCTATACAACTTATTACACAATTAACACAAATCAATATTAATTGGTCACATTTGTAAGAGTTATTAAAAACAGTGCCTTATTCATCAGTGGATGTAGATTTGGTCAATTTTACGTTTATGTACTACACATTTCAATCTGTGTATTTAAGTGAAAGCTTACAAAACATTTGCCTTCTGGTCAATCTCAATATATAAATTATAAATAATACATTAACTATAATAATAGTCTCATACTATTGCGGAAAAATCCCAATCTGGCAACCACATCCATCGATTTCAGCACCTTCAGGCCGGACAGCTGCTTCACAGCCAGGGTTGCCAGATCTACATTCTTACAACAAAAAAGTGTTCAATTAATATAATGATATTTTAGGCTAGGTCATCATACTCTGCACATTTATAATCATAACATCCATAGTGTATTTAAAAGGTTATGTGGGTTGGTTATGTGGGTTGGATAGTTTTTCTTGTTGTTGTTGTTGTTGATGATGACGATGTTTAGAGGATTTAACACACATACCTGGCAACCCCGCACACAACCCGGAAGTGTAGCTAAAAGCGGAGATGAATTATTCAAACAACGCGACAAACAACTGGTGTGTTAATAACATGAGTTTAGACAATTTGAACATTTAAATGATCTTCATATACAAGATACTGAAATATTACAGAGTGCTATTAATTAATAATTAAATGAATCAGTCACTTCCGGGGTGTTTGCAGGCTACAGATAGGTTGCCATGGTGACCCAGTTTCGAAAGTTAGCATCGAACTAGCAGTGTATTTAGGGTTAAAAAATAAACGTTTCGTTTCTTTACAAAAGGCCAAAATGGACTATTAAAAACTATACTATATATTATTTTATTTATTCAAGTTTGGTTGAATATTTAAATCACCAAAGCAAATCACTTTCATTTTCTCCTCTAGCCAACAGCTAGCTGTAAAAACGTGTAAAGACTTCCAAGTTTAAAATGTTTAAACAGGTATAAATACAAGGCTTTAGTCCAGCTGTGTGGCTCCAGCTCTGAGATGATGAATATGAGGACGAGGGAGGAAATTTCCTCCTGAACCAAATAAAAGTAATCTGATGTTTTCTGAGGAAAGTTTTCTGAGGTTTGTGATATTCTGAGTTGTGGATGATGAAATGCCTGACCACTAGAGGGAGCTGTGGGTCTGAGGACAGGACACTGAGGCATATCTTTACTTCATCATTCATTTAAAACCGAGATCTTTTGGATATGAAGCTAAAATCATGTCAGATGTCCTGCTCAACACCACTGGCTTTATATTTATATACATGCAGTTGTCATTGTATTGCTTCATCTTTACTACTTTCAGCCCATACAGGCACACTGTGTTCGGATCAGGGGTCTTCTGTCTTCTCCGCGAAGGCCCGGTGTGGCTGCAGGCTTTCGTTCCAGCCTAATCGGAGGCACAGTTTTTAGTTGATTGGAGACCATGATGAACTGATTGAACAAGTGGAATCCGGTGCTTGGTTGGAATGAAAGCCTGCAGCCACCAGTCGGTTCTTTGTGGATAAGACTGAAGCGTCTTGGTTTGGACTGGTGGAAAATGATGGAGTCCTGTTGAAGAACTACAGTGAGACAGAACTGCATTAGTGTTTCCAGGTGAAATAAAAGCTGTTTGTGGTTGGTGAACAGCTGAACAGGTTTAACACTGAGGTGAGTCTGCATTATGGTAAGTGGCCCAGTGGAAAACTGGACAATCCCCAATCCTCTTACTGCACAATCCCTGATCTGTGTGTGTGTGTGTGTGACACACACACACACACACACACACACACACACACACACACACACACACACACAGAGAGAGAGAGAGAGAGAGAGACTAATTTGTCGGCTCCGACCCACTTAACCAAAAGAATCCATTTGCTTGCTATTGTAATGAAAGAGATGAAGAGTGTACATGAACATATCTGTGTTCTTCACCTAAATCAGTTGCGAAAATAGATTACTTCTTTAAATTTAAATAAGTTTACCTGTCATATACATGTTCTTTCCATTCACTAAGCTCTTGCATGTTCATAATATATTTAAAAAGTGATGTATAAGTATGTAACAGCTTCCTTCTCTTGCAGGAACATGGATAAAAGTTTAAAACAAAGAACGTTCAACCACTTAAGTTTATTCTCCATGGTATTCTTTTAGTTTTCAAGTTTCTCAGTACCACAAGCTGTTTGTTTTTTTTTTTTGTCTTATTGACTTCAAGAGAGAGAAAAAAGACACTATAGCGTAAGTGACAACAGGAAATAATTTGTTTCATATATGATCCACAACAAACGTAACTAAACATGGACAAAAAGCACTACGTGCCCTTCTTTAATTAAAAAAAGGGCTAACAACCGTTTGACGACACTATATTCTCTTTCTTTTGTGAATCCCTACACGACAATATTCTTATAGTAGTAGAAACGACCACCACAACACCCTGTTATTGATTATTTTGGTTCAGGAGTGAACAGAAACACAAAACTGAGTATCGAAAGAGTTTATTATGACCTGATTGCCGTTTAGCTGGTGTTCAGTGTCCTCACCATGCTAAGTGGACTAAAGACGCTCCTTCACCTCCCCACTGACCCGCTCTCCTCTATAACCTCTCAGTATGACGTGTGTGTGTGTGTGTGTGTGTGTGTGTGTGTGTGTGTGTCTTTAAAGCTCTTTTACAGCTAAAGCCAATTTGCCAGTCTGCTTAGGTTAGATCTTCCTGAACTGAGCGCTCTAAGTCATACGGCTCTGTCCTCTGTCACCCTGAGAGAGACGAGAAGCCAGGTTTGGAGAGCAGCTTCAGAGTCTCAGACTAAAAAAAAATCACAGTAAATGTTTCAGATCAGACCTGAAATAAATGTTAAGTATTAAATCTACATATCTGTATCATGATAATCTACAAATATTTTCTCAGTTTATTACAGTAGATCCATGTGCATGAAGATCAGGTGCCAGAACCTTATAACAAAATGTTAAAGGTCACAAAATGTCAAAAGAAAATGCAGTACTGAGAAATATATATAAAAAATAGTGGAAAAAAGTGTGTGTGTGTGTGTGTGTGTGTGTGTGTGTGTGTGTGTTACAGTAAAATACTGAGTGACAGGGCGGTGTTATGAAGCGGAGTTACTGTTGTTGATTATTTTCCTGTATCAGCACGTCCCCAAGTGTGTTATTCCCCTTATTCCACAGCAATTGACCAACAATTACAATTTTTATTTATTAAAGAACGACAGAACCAGTCACTGACATCCTGTTTATTCTTTTTTTTTTCTTCATCAGCAGACATTTGCTATTTTCAGCAGTCCCATCAAAACAATGGTTAAAAAAAGAAAAACAAAGCTTTCTACATTTCCTATATAAATCCACAAGGACACACACACACACACACACACACCAAGCTTGCAAAAATAATGTGTAAATCCTTATAAAGCCATATGTACATTTTATTTGGTTAACATGTTTTATGTTATGTAACACTGTTTTAACCATTGTTGGGGGAAATTATTCATAAAAAGGATGTGAACGAAAAAAGCTCCTATACTATAAACTCTTAATAAAATTCAATAAAGCGTAAACACTAATGGAGGTTTAATGACGATTGTCCTCAATTTAACCAATAAACATCAAAAAGGTATTTTTTTTCTACAGAGTACAAATATTTGAGGGACATTATTAATAAACCCATGCTTATGTAGTAATAACCCGGGCAAAAATGAAATCTAGAGCTATACAATTTTACGACCTGTTAGAAATATTAGCCCCGTAGCTCCAGTGATCCTACTGATCAGCTACATTAGGGGTAAAAAAGTAAACTGTGCACTTTATCTTCTCAGATTAAAGGTGATATTCTGCAGGTAATTATTAAGATATGAAATGCAACAGTGCTTGTCATTGTTTGATTTTAAATCTACAGAACTGGAAGAAAACCAGCAGTCCATACACTACGCTGCTCAACAGACTGTAAAGAGCGCTACATCTACAGCTCTAAATGCTTACTTTATTTATAATAAAATTACCTCCACTGATAATTACACATTAATAAACATCATCTTACATGAGGTCAGCAAGCAGAATGTACAATAACCGCATAACAGCTGAGAGAAACTGCTCCAGCTGAACACTCCCTAAACCTATACAACGCTACAACAGTGTGTGTGGAGTGAACTTCAGTGCGATCACGCTCAGCCTTCACAAGTCGTTATTTACACAAATTATTTAACGTGAGGTTTCTGATTCTCGCTGTGGTGCGTGGAGCGACCATAAACAGTGCTCTGTGATCGCTGTACGTTACGGTACTTAATTAGTGAGTTTGGAGGTTATGTACTTTACTGAAACTGTACTCTTACACATTCTTTCTCCTCAGCAGAGAAAGTGCTTTAGCCAGTGTTCAGCTTCACACACACACACACACACACACACACACACACTGGAATAAAAGACAGAGGAAACCAGTGTCTCTAATTACTCTAAATTATTTAAATATGTCATTATGTCTAAGGTTGTGTTTGAGCATTAGCCTATTTCCTTTGGTTTATTTTTGTGTCTGATCTCGATGTGTTTCCTGAGATTTAGTTTAATAAACACGTAAGTGCCGATGTCATTTCCACATCACAATTATACTTCAGAAAACTCTGCCATTGTTTGTAGTAGTAAATGAAAAGATGACAGATTAGCAGGAGATTTATGGATTGTCTGAGGAAAATTATGAAGATCCTTGCAGAGTGAATATTGTAATAAATATTATAACAGATGATCAGCACACACCTGAAAATACATAAATAATAAATAAATAAAATCATATCCAGTGAAATGGCAGCCATCAATCTGTACTGAATCATTTCTCCTTTTCCCCTAACAGTTACACACTTAGCATAGTTAGCGGTTTTGTAGACACCATCTAGCCCATCAACAAACAGCCCACAGTCCCACCGATGCAAAGTTCCCAGCGCTCCTCTCTCTTTCCTTCACTCCCTCTTTGTTCGTTCTTTCTTGTGTTTCTTGCCATTCTCCTCTACGTGCTCCACACTCCTCGCTGAGCCATTGGTCATGGCGGAGGCGGTGACACCGTTGGAGGCGCTCTTGGGCGATTTAGAACGCGGCCGGAGGCGGTAGGTCTGGTAGTAGAAGTTGGCAAAGAGGATGATGAAGGTGATGGCGTAGGCGATAAGCGCCCACTGCATCCATGCTGGGAACGGACAGCCGGAGTACAGCGAGTGAGCCGCGTGACCGATAGTGACGTGGAACTGGATCTGTAACACACACGTGTCATGAGTGTGTGATGAGAATATGATGAGTGTGTGACAAGTGTGTGATGAGTGTGGTTGAGAGTGGATGAGATATGATTAGTGTGTGGAGACTGAGTGTATAATTTTGAGGAGCATGAGATGTGTTTAATGAGTGTGTGATTAGGGTGTAATGTGGATGTGTTGAGTGTGTGATGGGTGTGTGGTAAGCATGTGGTGAGTGTGTGATTAGTGTGTGTTGAGTGAGTGTTGGGTGTGTGGTATGCATGTGGTGAGTGTCAAAGTCAAAGTCAAAGTGGAGTTTATTGTCATTTCACCCATATACAAGTACATAGTGAAACGAAACAACGTTCCTCCAGGACCAAGGTGCTACATAAGACAAACACAGAACAACACAGAAGTGCAAACACAGAAGTGCAGACAGCACAGGACAGAACAAGACAGTACAATGACTACAAGACTGTACAATGAGTGTGTTTACCATTTGAATGATAGTGAGGTATTTCTTCCACCAAAGGTATTTGTGCATGTGCGGCCCGACAGCGGCGAGACCGTAGTAGCTGTACATCAGCACGTGGATCCCCGAGTTTATAGTCGCACCGAAAAATGCTGTGAGCAACGACGTAAAAAACAAAACAAGCCAGGTTAACAGGTGTGCAGCACGGCTTTCAGTACATCACACTGCTTGGTTTTTTAATAACATTATTATCTGAGTTTTGTGCACATCAGAACAAGCGGTGTTCCTGAGCTGACTGGCTGCTGAACACTGGAGGAAATAAAGAACTAGCCTAAAGTCAGCCACTGTGACACTTAAAATGTCAAAAAAAATTCTCATGTTCTGAAAAAACAAACAGAATGTCGAGCTTATTTGGGTTTTTTTTACTTCAGGGTGTGAAGACCTCCCCTCTGCCTTAAGCTGTAAACATTGATTATGTAGTCGTATCGTGTAGAACAGCTACAGGAGCCCGTAAAAATCAGCTCCTAAACCACCACTTGCTCGTGAGTGAACATGCGATTTGCAGTAGACGCATGTTAAAGCGTATTGTTGTGAGGTTTTCCAATCTGGGATCCCTGGGAGATTTTCCAGTTGTGTGCTTTGAACTACCAAAACATACGAAAAATAGTTTAGCTCATGTCATTGAGTAAGCGTTGGGTAACAACGTATACACAAGACATCAAAAAACAGATGACAGCAGCAAGGAAAGTCCTTCGAATTATTTAATAACTGTCTCCATTTTGGCCTCTCTCTGAAAAGCTCAACTAACTAGGAGAGAATTCCTTTTTCAAATTTTCAAATGGCAAATAGTTTTTTTTTCTGCAATGATTTGTAAATGTAAAAAACGTAAAAAGTAAAGAGTATATAATCTGCCTTATACACTAAGAAGGCATTAGGCATTAACCCTCATCTCCTCCTTAAAATACACTCCAGACCTCAGAGCACTTCTGTTCCTCGAACGATCATTAATATTGACCCCCAGTGACCCTCCTGCTCATCTGCTTCCACAATCAACTCCATCTCTCCAATCCACTATTCTGTGTGTGTGTGTGTGTGTGTGTGTGTGTGTGTGTGTGTGTGTGTGTGTGTGTGTGTGTGTGTGTTCTCACACTGGCCTCCAGGGACCCATTTGACGCCAATCCACCAGAGGATGAACATGGTGCAGTGGTGGTAGACGTGCAGGAAGCTGATCTGGTTAAACTTCTTCCTCATGATGAAGAACACCGTGTCTAAAAACTCCACACCTTTAGAGATGTAGTACCACCACAGAGCCGACGCTATCTACACGCGCACACACACACACACACGCACACACCAGCAATATAAGAGTCCCACACACACAAAGGCACGGAGTATCTCTGGGATTTTATTCTGAATCCGTCATGTAATTTTTTACAGATTTTGTTGGTAAAGACTGTGTTATAATCTGTGGGAAAAGAGGTTTCTCGGGAGTATAAAGACGCTCCAGGAAGCGCTCAATCTTTTCTCTTGTCTCCAAAACCAAACGTTTAAAATACACAGCAACATAATGCAGAAGACATTATTGAGTTCCTAGCACAGGTACACACTACAGACATGTCACATGGTCATGTGACCTACTGATGATCAACTTGTGTGGGCACATCAGTGTGTATTACACTGAGGTGTGTGTGGTGAGCATTTGTACCTCATGCCCATCTCTGTGGTTTGTTCAGAGATCACTTACATTACATGAATTCGATCAGAATGACTGTAAATGTTCTCCAGCAATATTACTGAACACACACATGTTCAGAAAACGAATGCTTTCCGAGAAGTACTTTAGACAGTGAAGTACGAGGTTAAGCATGTGCATTAGAGCGCAAGAACAAATGAGAAACACCGGCTCAGAACAGACGTTAATTGGATTAAGGTCAGCAGCACACAGGTCAAAGGTCAGCGAGGTGACATGCTCCTCTACCCGGCACTGTGCACCAAGCTTCACTCAGAGGCTATCAGATATATACATGCTCATGGGACGAGCTCAGAGAGTGTTTCCTCAGACGTGTTAGTGTGGAGCGTACTGTGTGTGTGTGTGTGTGTGTGTGTGTGTGTGTGTGTGTGTGTGTGTGTGTGTGTGTGTGTGTGTGTGTGTGAGAAACACAGCGCCCCCTCCTGGCCATGATTTATTTAATCTCCACACTCTCACCATGTGATAAGAAGATTCAGTTTCCTTCACGTTCATTTCAACTGAAATAACCTACTGATCTGGGGTGTGTGTGTGTGTGTGTGTGTGTGTGTGTGTGTGTGTGTGTGTGTGTTTCTCACCCTAACTTCGTTGACGTCATTGGAATAGTTGACAGGCTGGCAGAGGTAGCTGTATCCCGCTGCCCTGGAACCCAACAACAGCTGAAGAGGGACAGAGAGAGAGAGAGAGAGAGAGAGAGAGAGAGAGCAGAAAGTAAGAAAGAAATGGATGCATTCAGGGTGAAATGGATGAAAGCCTAGAAGGATAATTTGGATGTTCTAACTGTATTAGAGTTTGGTAACTGATGAACAGACTCAGATGTGAAGAAGGACAGAGAAATGTAGATGTATTCCTGAGTGGAGGGCTAAGAGATAAAAGATAGAAGAATAAATGGATGGATGGACAGAGGGATAAATGTGAGATCTTGAATGAAGGAGTAGGAGGAGGTATGGATAGATGGAGGAAGAAATGAACAGGAGACGGGCAGAGAGAGACTGATGAAGGGCTGAACAGAGGGATGGGGTTAGATGGATAGGGAATGAATAAGGGATTGGATTGCGGGGTGGATGGGTGGATGAATGGAATAATAAATAGAGGGGTTTTGGAGAGATGGATGGTAGGATAGATGATTAAAATGATTTATGAATGAAGGAATGGATTGATGGACAAGTAGATGGATGGATGAATGGATGAATAGGTGGTTGGATGGACAGATAGACAGATGGATTGGTGAAGGGACAGATGGATAGGAAGATTGATAAATGAAGTGATGGAAAGATGGACAGATAGGTGGATGTAGGAATGGATAGATGAATAGTGATGGAAGACAGCGCACCTCCTTGCAGATGTAGAAGTTGAGCAGCACCATGCTGAAGTTGTAGAAGATGAGAGTTTTGCGCAGTTTGAAAGCGTCTCGGTGCTGCATGTAGTGAGGCCCCGCCCACAGGAAGAGCAAATACAGCATGCTAAAGCCCAGTGTGGGGAGGGGCGATGACATCATCGGCCATTGCTCCACCCGCTTGTCTAAGACAAACACACACACAGAACCTCAAACTAAGTGGGGAGACAGAGAGAGAGAGAGAGAGAGAGAGAGAGAGAGAGAGAGAGACAGACAGACAGACAGACAGACAGACAGTTACCTGCTATGGTAAGGCTCCATTTGTAAAACTCTGCCGTGTCATTAATGAGGTGAAGCACCGTATCCATGGCAACACTCTTACTTTATTATCCTGCAATTATAAAAATGAGAAAACAGAGAAGAAGAGAATAAAACGATGAGGTGGAGTGATGAAGTAGTGTTTTATTCCTCTTACACCACATCTGTTTATTTGTTGTTAATGTTGTGTAACAAAGCGAGTGAGTTCCTGTTGTCGCTTACGCTATAGCAGCTATAAACACTCGCTCCCTCACCAGCGTCTCTTTATTCT
>CM074960.1:22349504-22367860 GCA_037577455.1 Pangasius macronema
CTACACCCTATTCACTACTCACTATTCCCTATTCACTACTCACTATTCCCTATTCACTACACCCTACTCCCTATTCACTACACCCTACTCCCTATTCACTATGATGGACACTCAGTAGCTCAGTAGCAGTACATATCACAGTAATCTAATACAGACTTTAACAACAAGCACCATGTACTAGACACAGGTTCTGTGGGCGTGTCCCAAACCACTCACCCTAGTCACTATTTATTACTCCCTAGTTTAGAAGTTGCAGTAATCAGACACACTATGTAATTAGTAACTGGATGTAGCTCATAGAAACATCTATTTAAAAAAAATACTCAAATCATGACCTTCACTTCATTTCAAGGACACTTTAATTTCAGTTTAACGGTAAATCCTTTTATATATACACATATTAAACACACACACACACACACACACACACACACACACACACACACACTCACGCACACACAGTTGCACAAATACACACTCTGTAAATATATATGAAGACACCAGAATGTTCTGGAAACAAAAATAAAGCTAGCTTTTTCAGAAAACACACATTAATGATATTTTTATCACTCAGCATCAGAAACCATGGAAATATTCACTTTAAACGTTAAACACAACGTTACAAAAAACAGAGGAGGTTAAAGATGAAGGGAAAGTCCACACTGCAGAAACACATCACACGCTCTCAGTCTCTCAGATGCATCTATCACTCCATCACCAGCCTCTCTTTATTCCTCTCTCTGTCCTGAAGATGTCTGAAAACCTCTGCAGCTTTACCTCTGACTGTCACGAAGCACTGACACTGGAGACTCCTTCCATAAATGTTACATAAACATCTCCTTACCCCAGAGAAAACTTCAACAATTTTTAAAATCTGTTTATGCGGAGAGTCCGCTGTACACGTCCCTTACTGCAGAAACGTAGTGCAGAATGTCAAAACTGGGCTGAAAACTTTAAGAACGTTTAAGAATGTGGCGTTATTTTACATTTTGTGCCGTGAACTAATGCAAATGACTTTCATCTTCTCCTTCAGCTGTAATGGCATTGGCTCTGCACGCTAATCTGAGCTTAGCTGGAGCTCACTGAGGTCATGTAGATGGAGGTGAGTGTCCGAGAGTAACACACACCTTACACGCACGCACACACGCGCGCACACGAGCACACACACACACACCTTTGTTAATGCAATTAAGAGCCCTTGCAGGCCAGCAGAGGAGACCCCGCCCATAATATTCCATTATACCCTTATAATAATGCCTAACAAACCTATTTTTCTCAAACACACACCAAAGGCACTTATAGTCTCAGAATTCTCTGTATACTGTTTGGTGTCTTAAAGAAATCCAGACAATATGCTACTGAAAGGTGAAAAAATCAGTACAGACATCGCTTCAGTGAATAAGCCGCATTAATGTAATGAGCATTCTGAGACTGTGGAATTAAAGTTCTGACATTTTTGGCAAAAATATGAGTAAATATATACACGGATATTGTTTATAGTTATACAAAGATATATAGTATGTTGTAAAGTTGTATTTGTATTGACAGTGGAGTCAAAAAATTATGGCTCAAGATCTTAAAATCACAGATAGATCTGTAAAATTCTTGATTTTAGTATACGTGCATGTTAGAGTTCGGCTAACGCTAAAATGAGAACACATTTGCTGCATTGTGAACATGACATTTTTATGTTTGTACTAAATCCAGAGCAAAGCTAGCAGGAATATTCCCTCTCTCTCTCTCTCTCTCTCTCTCTCTCTCTCTCTCTCTCTCTCTCTCTCTGTCTCTGTCCTCTCTCTTTATGGTCCTAATCAGAATCAGAGCTCGGTTCTAGCTCTCAGGCTCGTGTTGCTGGTGTGACGGGTGTTTCTTCAGATTTTGGCGTCCACTGGAAACTGAACCGAGTGACCTTCTCTCTCCTCTCTCTCTCGGTTCTCGTCTCCCACCATCACGTTCTCCCTCTTTCTCTCTTGCATAAAAAGTAATTTATGAATGTTGTTTTACAGCCAGAAAGGTGTGGACTTGAATTCTCCTCCATATTTTTATCTTGGAAATTAAAAACAAAAATCCCTCAGGCCTAACCAAACCAAACCAAAGTCATGGTGACTGGTCGATTCTGATGTCATCAGGAGATGCCTGCTTCATGATTGGTTGCTTCAGCAGAAACCAAAAGGTGTCCCAAATGATGACAGTTCTCTAAAAACGATAAAAGAACGTTCGCATCTCACACCAGCATCCATCTCGATTGGTCCATCTGTCATAAAAAAAAGTTCTGGCTTTGAATTGTGCTTCATATTTTTACAGCACATAAAAAATGGTGTAAAAACAAAAACAATCCAGTATTCAGCTCAGAAAATAAAGCTTTTCTCGGATTGGTCGATTTCCTGTTCATCACATGGCTCCCGCTCTGTGATTGGTGGCTTCAGGTGAATTAACCTGGATTACATAATTCAGATAAAAAAGGATTTGTACAGATCAAACCAAACCACAGTTGTCCTGATTGGGCTGTTATACAATCGCTGATCTCTGATTGGTTGGGTTTTCTTTCTCTGGTCTGGCTTTGATCTTTCTCTTCTTACATGAGAAGTCATTCTGATTGGTCTGTGGTGCTGTCTATCATCAGCTCCACTCTGATTGGTTGACATGGAAACTATATTTTCAGCACGTGCCTCAGATGAACAAACAGAGCCAGACTTGTCCTGATTGGTCCGTTTCGCAGGCGTACACGTTCTGCACCTCAGCCACGCTGTAGTTGCTGAAGTTTCCGTTTTTGACGTACGGAGCAGGCTGGTAGTAGCACGTGACGTTTTCCACATTCGGGACGTCGCTGTGTTCAGCCAGCGCTCTCACAGCCATCGCAGCGATGATCTCGAGCACTCGGCATCTCTCGCGGTTCATCAGACACACGCTGCTCTCACGCACCACGCTGTGCAGCGTGCTCAGGTACGCAAACTTACACTCCTCCTGCCCGACGAAGTGGCTCTGGAGGTAGGACTCGAGCTTGCGATGCTGCTCGGATGCACGTGGGAAGTCGATGAAGAAGCGCGAGCACATGTAGCGCTGTAGCAGCTCACGGTATTCGCCTTTCTCCCGTCGGTTTGGGGCGTGAAAGCCTCGCAGAAGCAGGTGGCAATATTTGAGCAAGCCGCCACCGCGGATCTCTTCAGGGTTGTGCGTGACGATGAGACGCTGCTGGAGGTGATCCAGGGCCTCGGAGAAATCGCCGTACACGCTCTCGGCCAGGACGGATGGGTGGAACGAGACGCTCATGACATTCTCCAGAGAGCACTCGTAGAACAGCAGGAGCGAGTCCAAGCGGATCTGGAAGGAGTCGACGCTGAACTCGAACTGACGGCGCAGAGAGTCAACAAACTTCAGCTCCACGTTCTTCCCGCTGTTATTGGACAGAGAAATGAGACTCCAGCGGTCCGAGTCATTACACACCTTCACCATCTTCTGAACATATGCCTCCTGAGAATGAGAGAGAGAGAGAGAGAGAGAGAGGGAGAGAGAGAGAGAGAGAGACAGTCAGAGAGAGACAGACAGAGAGAGACAGACAGTTAAACAGTCAGTCAGATGATAACAGAGAGATGAAGAGACACGGAGAGAGAGAGAGACAGAGAGAGATGTGGAAAAAGAGACTGAAAGAGATGGAGAGAGAGAGAGACAAACAAAGATGGAAAGAGAGAGAGACAGAAAGAAAGGAACGAATAGAGAGAGAGAAAGGATGTATTGAACGTGTGTACATTCACAGACTCATAGCGGGTAATTTAACAGGTTCTTGGCTTCCTCACCGGGTTTTAGTGTGGAACCTTTTCTGCTGGGGAAGATTTCTGCTGTCCTACAAAAGTCCAGAACCCTTAACAGTTCTTTGGTTGTCTTTCTAACGGAACCCATAAATGTCCTACGAGTGTTCTTAATAAAGTGCTAACTCGGTGTAGAAATATAAAGTCACTGGATGACGTAATGTCTGAGAGTGAGACTTGTTCCTCTATCACATGATTATCACACGTTAGGGAACGTGACTCAGCGTGAGAGGTTGTGTGTCGAGTCCTGAAAACAAAAAATAACGAGAAAGAAACAGCGAGAGACGTTTATTACTTTGAATCCAGCACTAAACAAATGTTTATTTAGGTTTATAGAACGTGCGTAGTGGATTTGGTTAAAGTGCAGACGGACAGGCGTGAAGTGGTGAACTTTCTTTCTTCGTCTGCACCGACGAGCGACTTGTGAAAGCAGAACCCAGTGTTTTTCTCTCCCTTATCACTTCCGCTTCCTTCCACATACCCACAAGTTCTCTAATGCATCATTACAGAAGGTGCTGATTAATTTTCTGTAACCACTCGTTCACAGGGACGTGTTCAGCGAACGCTCTACATAAATGGAATAAAAAGTGTGTGTAATCATTGAAATGGCAATGTTTATTTGACATATATGGAAGGAGTCTCCAGTGTCGAATACGTGCACCAGCATTGCATCATGGGTAATGCACACTCCATACAATAACTCCCTACGAACATTCACAATAAAATAATCACTAACATCACATCTCATTAGAAAATATTTTCTGTTCTACCAGTTGGGTGTTTTTCATAAAATTGTCAACAAACGAGTGTTTTGGACAGAGCCGCGTTACCTTTAGCGTGAGTGGCGTTATTTTGGTCTTGTTCACTATCTCGGGCAGGAAGTCCAGGAGAGCATCCAGCACAATGTTCTTGACAGTCTGGAAGTCCATCTCGTCCTTTAGCTTGGTGCAGAAGATCAGGTCCAGGTCTTTGTATCCCAAGCCGTTGTCCTCGTGCAGGACGTGGCTAGCAGCCGAACCGTTTAGCCGAACCTCACGTACGCAGATGTTCTGCTCGGCCATTCTGCATCGCACGGCCTTAACGATGTCCCGCGGCTTCATCTGCAGCGTGGGGAAACTCCACCGGCCGTGGATGGGGATGGACTCGGTGAGGACGGTGTCCAAACGCTTCACCTGATCCCAGTTCAGCATGCAAAAGCCGCTGTGCTTCCTCTCATTCCACTCCTCATCCATGTCTTCGGAAGATTTAATGATGAGTTTAACGAGACTCACCAAACAAATTTATACTTTTTAATCGAAAACATGAATAAATCAAACGTATCATTGTCATTTTTCAATTTAAAAATAGTCCTTAGTGATTAAACTGGACAAATGAATCGATTCTTTTTAATTAAACACTTTTTAAGTGAATCAAGCAAACTGATCTGAATAACAAATCCAAAATTTTACAGACGTTTTATCATTAATGGGTTCAATAGTGAATGAGAATGAGTAACAGCATCAATTCTGTTAAACTGCTGCTTCAAAACTGAATTGGATGAATCAATTCACAGACATGAATATCTAATAGAATTGAATAGCCTGTATTTGTAAATGTGATCTTGGCTAGGTTAGCAGTTAGCGCACAAAAGGTAGTTTATTTCTTTCCTAATAGAATATGCTGTACGCTGTAAAAGTTGGTTCAGTGGTCACATAAAGTCATAAGCGTGACTTTATATTTCTCTGCAGCCTTCATATTTCTCTACACCGACCTGAGTGGTGAATCAAATGAATCCAGACTCACCCACTTTGATTCACTTAAACAGGTTTGATTAAGAATCAAAAGAATCGAGATTAAGGCTGAAAAGGTGGAACTATTTTGTTGAAGTTGTTTTAATCTGTCGGATTTATTCCATCTAATCTGAACTTTCCTGCAGTGTGTATTCAGTGTGGGTGTTTCCCTGTCCTCACTTTTTCTCTGTTTAATGCAGGACAGTCTTCAGTGGACGTCCTCCACGTTCACCTTTACATGACTGCAGTGCTGGAGAAAGAAAACAAGTTTTAAAAAAAAATTGTATTGTGTATCTATTGTGGTCCCTTTCCATTAAAAGAGGGGTGCCAATACTTTATGCAGCATGATGGAAGGCCTGGTTAATGGACACTGAGTGTAGATGAGATACATTATACTGGTGTAATAAACACCACTTTATGGTAATCGCAGTGTTTAGGAGTGTTAACTAGAGCTCTGTTCTTCTCTTTGCTTCATCAGTTGCATCCTCAATTGCTCTACGTTTATTATACACACAGGAAACCACCAGCGTGTAGAATTAACACCTCCGATGTAGAATTAACACCTCCAGAGTAGAGTTAACACATAGTCAGTTAACACATTTCTAATACTGAATTTACATATGCACGATGAAAATAAACGCATAAGTATCTACACCCAGTGTAGCATTAAGGAGAACTCAGTACTGAATTAACACATGTAGAGTAGAATTAACGCACATGTTCATTAACGTTTGCAGTGTGGAATTAACACCTACAGTTTTGAAATAGTGTGCAGTATCAGATTAATAGCAACAGTGGAGAATTAACTTAGCCAGTAAATTCTTCTAATACTGATTTAACACGTACATTAATAAAATAAAGACAAGCCATGAACACCTGGAACAGGATTCAGTACTGAATTAACACGTGTAGTATAGGATTGATGCATTGTGTTAATGATGCTTGCAGGGTTTAATTAACACCTACAACACTGAACTAATAATGTACAGAACTGAATGAATGCCTATAGTGTAGAAATAATCCATACGTTAATTAACTTTTGCATTCATGAATTAACACGTACAGTACTGGGTCAACACCTACAGTGTAGAATTAACATATGCAGTACTGACTTAACATGTACACTGCTGAATTAACACATAACAGTGTAGAATTAAAACATTCAACACTGAACTAATGCTTACAACATTTTAATTAACACCTCGAGTGTGGAATTAATGAATGCAATATTATCACTTCCTGTAATTAACACCTACAGCATTGTATTTTAATTAACAACTGCAGGATTTAATTCATGAATGCAGTATTTACACTTGAATTAACACCGTAATGTTTGCAGTAAGTAACAGTACTGAATTAACACCTGTACAGTCTATTAACAGTCTATGTTTGTGTGTGTGTGTGTGTGTGTGTGTGTGTGTGTGTGTGTGTGTTCGGTGTAAATGTGTGTTTAGATTAGTGTAAATGTTAGATTAACATTTAAATGCTACTGAACACAAAAACTGCAGGAGTTAATGCTGTGTTCATGTATTTAATTGTGTGTGTGTGTGTGTGTGTGTGTGTGTGTGTGTGTGTGTGTGTGTGTGTTGAGTGTCAGTGTTTGTGTAGAATTATTAACACTTTTCATCTTAACAATAAACATTAAACACGGTGTTAGTTAAACTGTGTGTGTGTGTGTGTGTGTGTGTGTGTGTGTGTCTCTTACCTCTTTGTAGTCAGTTGTGTCTGCATGCCGCTGCTCCACTCGTCTGCTGTCTCTCTCTCTCTCTCTCTCTCTCTCTCTCTCTCTCCCCCTCCTGCCTGGGCCTGTGATTGACAGCTCATTCAGCCAATATGAATTCACACGGGTGAAGCCCCGCCCATTTCTGATAAACACGGCTCAGTTTAATTAATTTAAATAACTTTCTTCCTCTTTGTCTTTTTGTTTTGTATCATCACTATCGCATACTTATTTATGGTTATAAATCACACTGACGCATTCTTTAATTTATAATAATTAAACAATATTACAAAAAAAGTTATAAATCTTTAGTATTATTTAGTAACTTTTAATTAAATTATTATTGAGTTTATAAAGAGCGGTCACTTTTCATTCCTGGTGAAAAGGAGAGAAACTGTGCTGCAGGGCCCTCTAGAGGAGAGAGAGAGGAATAAAGTGAGAGGATTCAGTCCTTATTATTTTATTTGTGTTAAAAAAATAACATCTAAGAAAAGAATCTGATCAAATTAAGTTTATTTAATTCTCCTGTTTTGTTCATTACCACAGATTTGGTGTCTTTCAATTGTAACATTACTTATTATATCAGTAAAGAGATTATATCAGTGTTAGAAAAACAAGACATGACGGTTAATAATCACCGCAAATTAACATAAATCCGCATAAACTGAACTGCACCATGTTATTAAATGTTGTTAATGTAGCGATACTGATGATCAGGATTCCAAAAGATTACCAACGTACCATCACTGTGTGTGTGTGTGTGTGTGTGTGTGTGTGTGTGTGTGTGTGTGTTGTAAAAAGAGCACAACAAAAGAAAGTGCGCAGTGAATCTGACAATGATAGCATTATACACATCCCTAAAGGCGTTTCCATCACACACACACACACACACACACACACACACACACACACATACACACAGAAGCAGGTTGTTTTGACAGAATGTCTATAAAAGCAGAAGCAGTGTGTGTGTGTGTGTGTGTGTGTGTGTGTGTGTGTGTTTCAGTTCTGAAGTACACTATATGACCTCTATAAGAGGAACACACACTTCCTCTTGAGGCCTCCTGAGCTGAACCGGACAAAACCACACCTTCATGCTTCGTTAGATTTTGTCACCCTACACCCTACACCCTACTCCCTACATCCTACATCCTAGTCCCTACACCCTACACCCTACACCCTACACCCTACATCCTATACCCTATGCTCTACACCCTACATCCTACATCCTAGTCCCTACACCCTGAACCTTACATCCTATACCCTATGCCCTACACCCTACACCCTACTCCCTACATCCTACATCCTAGTCCATAGACCCTACATCCTATACCCTATGCTCTACACCCTACACCCTACGCCCTACATCCTACTCCCTACACCCTACATCTTAGTCCCTACATCCTATACCTCATACCCCACACCCTACATCCTGCGCCCTACACCCTATACACTATATCCCACACCATACACCCTACATCCTGCTTTCTACACCCTATACCCTATACCAGGGATCTTCAATCTTATCCACAAAGGACCAATGTGGCTGCAGGCTTTCATTCCAACCAAGCTCCTGATTCCACTTGTTTAATCAGTTGGGCTCCCATCAGCCTCCAGTTTGGCTGGAATGAAAGTCTGCAAACACCATCATCAGTCCACTGTGATCCAAATTTATAGAAATCATTAGAATTAGCACTGAGTTCAGGAGAAAACAGTTGGGGGCTGTGTCTCACTTTTAGTGCAGTAGTGTGTTTGCACTGGCTCAGTGAGATGTCCACTTGGTGGTCCATCATCTCGGTCTAGTGCAGAACGTTACAGCAGAGGTTACATCCAATTTTTTCTTTCAACAGTTTTTTGTAAATTCATTAAACTTAATAGATTTGTTGTTGTTGACTTTTAATGAGTCTGTGTTCTCTCCACTCAGCTGGAAAAGAAAAGCAAAAGTGGAGCAGTTATTAGATTTACATCAACTGTGTTAATTGAAAGCAAATAAGCGGTAATTAGTGGTAATCATGTGCAGTGTGCTGGGATGGGAGTTGATTGGGGGTGGTGGTGATGGACAGGTTGTCAAGGCAACCATGAGAGGAAATAAAGTGGCTGTGAAGTTTTTGCTGAGTTAGCACGATCTCAGACGAGTGGATTTCCTGAAACTGTGTGGTTTAACACACACACACACAAACACACATTTAAAAAAGTTGTTATTTACAGCTTCATATTAATTGTTACTTTGTTAAACATAATCCATGTGAAATCACTGGGCAAATTATGGCAGTTTATAGCACGCACATGATCATTTATTCATTTCTAGTAATCATAATGTGCAGTACTTGAATCACATGTACACAAGGACGTGTGTGTGTGTGTGTGTGTGTGTGTGTGTGTGTGTGTGTGTGTGTGTGTGTGTGTGCTGAGAGTACTGCTGCAGTTCTGACTTTAACCACAACTGCTAACAATATTAATAATATATACATAATCAAATAAAGAAATACATTTAAAATTTGAGTATTTTAAGTAGTTTTTGAGTTGGCATGTCAGAAATTTCCTCGTACACCACGGCAACTTGCCAATGATTACAATTTTTAATTTATTAATGACCAACATATTGCACTTTTTAACAGTTTATAGTTACATTTAATCTTACAGAACATCCGCGAGACTCGAGTCTTCAGGACGGAGGAGTTTACGCTACTTTGCAGTTTCTCGGTAACAACTTCAAGAGAGACTAAAAAAAACTGTTTATAGCTGCTATAACATAAGTGAGAACAAGGACTGTAAATGCTTCCCCTCTTGTTCGAGGGGAAATAATAAAATAAAAATAAATAAAATAAACAAATAAACAAATAAAACATAAAAGATCAGCTAGGCGACATCGGGAACGATTTCCGCTACCAGAGCAAAAGTAACAGAACGTTTGGCCATATTGTGTCTAAAATGTCACTTACTTCATATTAATTTCTTGTTTATAGAACTATTGTACTATTCAGGATAACCGCACTCTCGCTCGTGCAATATTGCTTAAATAAATTCAAAATAATATTCACTGGCAAATTGCTGTGGTATAAGAGGAATCAAACCCTGCAGGTGATGTTATCACAAAACGTCTCACTCAGTATTTTACCACAAAGCGAGTAAAACTCAACACCAACATGAACTTACTTCAAACAGCTGAAAAAAAAAAAAAAACTAATTCAGACATCTGACTTTGCTGTGACTTTGACTCTGTTTAAATCAACTCCAAAATCTAATCATCTGCTGGTAAGATCATGCCAAATAAATCCTACAAACATTCAACCACTCGTTAGTGACACTTCACGTTAACGGGAATCTCAGAACATAATAAAGATAAAGTCATAGAGGACATGCACATATTCCTGCACGTTTCCTCATCAGTTTACACAATAACTGTTTAGCAAAAACATTTAGAAAATCTGAATTTCAGTAGAAGTTAAAATTAATGTGTGGATTTTTGAGCTTTCCAAATAAAAATGAATGGTATTTAAATAGTGAAATCCATCCTAAAATCAGTAATCATTTGTCATCCTAATAATATGTATAATATTTCCTCATAGGTTTTAGTTAAGTAGTTAAGTCCAATAGAGTTTGTTCAGTGCAGGGATGCAGATTTATAATCAGATTCTGTCTCTCTGCGGTAACGTTGTGATATCACGACCCGTAATCAAATATGTTTTCATACACAGCTTGATTGATGAGGCCTCAACTGATCTGCTGTGAATTATAGTGAAGTTTAATGTGTGTGTGTGTGTGTGTGTGTGTGTGAGAGAGAGAGAGAGAGAGAGAGAGAGAGAGAGAGAGTGTGTGTGTGTGTGCACTTGCTGAGTGATGGTCTTCAGTGTGTAAAGGAACCGCCATGTTAATAATTCGATGTCACTCCCTTTTCCATTTTAAAGCTAAAAAATGAGCCGACCCCTGGAACAACCTCCGAGTTCATCACTGAGTCATGACTTGGAAGGAAAAACCTTATTTATCTTAATCTAAACTTTATTATCACACACACACACACACACACACACACACACACACACACACTCTGCTCCAGCATCATCCAGTGGTGAGAGTGGGGTTTTGGACGTGTAGTGTATCACCACAAAGTTGATTTATAAGAGCACGTTTTATTCCCTTTACACCACAGCAATTTGCCAATAATTAAAATGTTTCATTTATTAAAGTACGGCATGTCATACTTTTTGTCTGTGAAAGAAGTTACTTCCTGTTCTCACTTACGTTACAGCAGCTATGAACAGTCCTTCCCTCACCATCCTCTGTTTTCTCTCTGTCTTAAAGTTAATAAGACAAAAATAATAATAAAAAATAAAAAAGGCAGCTTGTCATGTTACCGAGAAACCGCAGAGAAGCGTAAACACCTCTGTCCTGAAGATGTTAGAAAACTTAAAGTTACAGCTTCACCACTAACTGTTACAAAGCACTGACACTGGAGACTCCTTCCATGAATGTTATATAAACATCTCCTCACAGGAAATGTCACCAGTGTAATGAGTATCAGTTTATTACACAGACTGTTCTGTGTAAGCTGTTACTACAGTAATGAGAACATATTAGAATGAGCCCCAAAAAAATAAATAAAGAAAGAACTTGAGTCTCACGCATGAACAGATGGATTTGTATTGGACGTTGTCCACAGGGTTAATTCCTCACAGATGGATGGAGCGTTAAAAAGGGGGGCGACTGGTTTACACAGAGGCTTTTCTTTTAAATATAAGCCAGTTTTTTGATAGAAGAGAAGAGGAGCTGCTCAGGTTATGTTTAGGGTCGACTCATGATGCCGGACAGAGCCATGATTTAAATAAAAGACAGAAAAGACACAAGGAGGAACTGAAGAATGAAATATGAATAAACTATGGAGATAAGTGCTCCATTTCCTTCGTGAGCCAATGAGAGAAAAATGCGGCCTGTTTGTTCAGAAACCTGACATGAAGTAGCAGTTCAGTGTGTGATTGCTGAAATAATAACACCAACTCAGCCAGGAGTTCTGCTGATATGGGAAAGAGCTTTTTCCCAGAAACATCAGGGAGTTAAACACAAACATCAGACAGACTGCGGAAAATTTCTCTGCCAATGAAAATAATGACATTTATTAAAATATAGGCTTTATGGTGTTTGTTCCCTCAGCAAAGCTTAACAGCAGGCGCAAAGCATTGGGTTGGTAGTTGTGTGGTTTTTTTCAACTGTGCTAGCAGCGTACGCTCTCTGTGGTTAAAGATGAGTGGGTTAGCATCTTTGTTGTACCTTGACATGTGTGAATGTGAGGTGATCCATCAGTTGCAGGTCTTTCTGACCCCCAATGTACTGAGTTCTGCTCAGTTTTGTTAGTGTTCCTGCATTATTGTCTTTTGTGAATCCATAGTTAGCATGCAAGTGGTTAGCTAGCTAACTTTAACCTAAAATGAGCGGCTCCAGAGCTCCATTCTCAGAGTCTCAGAGGTTGCGGTTCCTGCTCCCTATCCCACTGTAACCAGTAATTACACCAGTGTGAAGGTTAGATACTAGGATTAGATTTGCAATCTATAACCCTAATCTGATCTAGTCCGAAACTATTCCTAAACCAATATTGTCCGAAAAAAAATTTCTGATCTAAGGATCAGGATAGAGAAGAGGATTATATTATATTATATTAGATTAGATTAGATTAGATTAGATTAGATTAGATTAGATCAATTACACTGTAACTAAAACACACACACACACACACACACACACACACACACACACATACAAATAGTGTGCTATTTCAGGGTTGAGCTGCAAAGCTATCACATTCCACTCCTCTAAAGTTCTCAGGAGCTTCTTTGTGTTTGTGTGCATGTAAAGAGTCCCTTCAAAACACAGGAAGTAGAACCTGTGTAAACAGGAAGTGATCTGCCCTCTCTTCCTGTGGGTATGTGGTGTAAAACGAAAGCATTTCTGTACACTGAAACAATCACTAACGTTAAAAAAGGCCTAACAGAAATCTTTATCTCTGTTCATGCTTAGCGTTCAAAGCGACAGGCGACATTACATTTTACTACGCAGGTGTGCAAAACGAAGACGCAGTTTCTGCGACAGAGTGACGTTTGAATAGATAAAGTTAGTACGAAGTCTAGCACGTATCAAACTGAAATACATTGTAAACAAAAGTGGTGTACATAAATCATATAGCAGGCTGTAGGCTATACATTTACTGTTTCTCACCTGAGCTAAAAAAACAAAAAAAACAAGGCAACACTAACGGCTCAGTCACACAAGCGACTTGTGACATGCTGGTGTGTATGTGAGGTAAAGCTGCTGCGCATTCACACTCAGAAAATCCAGACCTGGTCTCACTCAGGAAGACTCTCCAACTTCCTGTCAAGGACTGAATGTTTTGAAAAACTCCTTATGTTAGTGTATCTCTGGGCATTTTCACATCTGGCTCGTTTGGAGCGTTTGTTTCTGAGCCTGGTGAGTTTTCTAACTTGGTTCAGTTCATTTAGACATATATGAACACGGCAATCGCGCTTGCATCCGCACCAAAACAATCGGTCAGAGAACACCTGAGCGAAGAGGTCTCGATTGCAAACGAACTCTGAGGTAGTTCACTTTGGTGAGAAAGCAATCCGACCCAGCGGACCAACGAACCAACCTGTATAGCAATGCATGATGGGAGCTGCATTACGTAAAAAGCGTATTTGTTCTGCTAAAGGATCACAACATGAATAGCAGGTTAACTTGAACCAAAGACCAAAAAAAAATCTCACTGAAATTTAGCCTGAAGAAGAACTTTCAAAAACGCATAAACACACTAGGCTTTACAAGGTGCATCTCAGGATGATGAGCTTTAAGCGCCCCATGAAACATTGATTCCCACTCAAACTGATAAATTATAATAACTACAGCTAAAAAGAAAGCTACAATAAGTTTGCCGAGCTGCTATCTATCAATCGTGATGGATGACCACTATGAGCAGAACCCAGGAACATAAATACGTGCACGCTGACCAATGAGAGGACAGTTTACTCACATGTGACCTGCGTAGACACACATTTTTCTACGCTTTCAAATGTTGCCTTGTGAAAGCGAACCGAACCAAAGAGAAAATGCAGTGGAACAATTTAGGTCTCCATTTCAGAACAAAGCTCAGATCTACAGCTCTGAAAACATCCTGTGACTTTGTACCGTGTGGTGCAGAATTCCTTAAAGTTGGTCCAGAGTTTGTATAAAAATAAAATAAAAAATCACTGTGTCAGTCACTCAGGGACCCCGAGATGGTTCTGGGCAGGAACTGGAACCAAAAGTGCTTTCTTTCCTCAAGATCTCAAAAAAAGCAATGTTTTATGGAATACAGGACGATGGTTTCAGTTCCAACATCAATAAAGACACAAATGTGAGAAGAAAAGTGTGATTACTCTGATTATTTTGCTTCACTGCTCAAACAACTTCGGCCAGATTAGCATCTGGCTAACGTCTCTTCAATGCACACTGTTGTTATTATTATTACTATTATAGTTCCACACATGGATAGACAGAGAGAAGGGAGGGCAGGGTCTAATTCCAGTTCTGACACAAATGTTTGGAGGAATGGGGTAAAGACAGAAGTCCCCATGTTAGTTTGGGAGAGAGAGGGAAAGTGAGGCTTAAAGATGGAAATGCAGGGTTCATTTGGAGCTCACTCACAGGAAGTGTGATCTCAACACACACCTGCACGTCATCTGTGTGTAACAGTGTAAAGTCGTGGACAAAAATACCAAAACACAAGTTTTCATTGAGAAAAATGTCTGTGACATTGGCGCTAGTATGAGAAAATGGCGACTGTAACCATAGCAACGCTCTTAGCAGTCCTGGCTAGTAAAGGCTAACTGACTAGCCTAGCTCGCTCTGTAGATTAGATTTATTATCCTCATTAATGCAGATGAAATAACAGTTGGTGTAATTATGAGGAGGAGGAAGAGGAGGAGGTTGTTTGCCTTTGCTGTAGCTCTGGAGGCAGAAAATGAAGAGAATTTAAGCTGCTTGTGTCAGACTTGACTATCTCTCGTTTAAAGTGGGGAAAAACATCTTTTTTTTCTTTCGATTATAATTTTGTTCTTTATGTTGAGTAAAGTGTGTGTGAGATATTGAGTGTTGCTTGGTCGTTGTTTTTGTACACTAAAACACGAGTTTTCTTCTTGTTAAATCCTGAGGCGACAGAATCGTTTGTGATTTGCGAATCGATTCACAAGAAAGAGTCGATCCAAAAGAACCGATTCACTTCTGAATCTCGCGTTTGACAGCGACGCCTATGTTGCTTGATCTCCAACGACATCTGCGTTGCAGAGCAGCTCCGAGGTACGTCTCTAACTTATTTTATTCCTCCTGTATAACTCTGTGACGAGTTAGAGAGTTAGTGACATGTGTGAAATGATGATGTTGTAGATAGTGCTGAATTAAAACAGCTTTACTGTCTGGAAGAAGAGCAGCAGAGTCTTTCCAGGGTCCATGTTTGCTGGATTTAGTTGGATGATGCATCTCATCCTCACATCATCCCATAACATAAATATGTTAATTATAATGATTAAGTATAACTTATTATTATAATTATTTGTTTATTATCATCTCATCAAGCTTGCACATTCAATTGCAGTAATTTTACTTTAGCTCTCAGATCTTACCTTACAGAAAAGTCACATGACCTTAAGGTGTCAAAAATCAGATTATTCACAACGTGTGAATTTTCAGACCTGATTATACAGTTTTCACACATGCTGTGAATGCTGCGTCCCAATTCGCCTACAATCCGTCCTGAGTAGTGTCCGAGATTAGAATGAGCGCGTCCCAAATCGTAGGATGTTGAAATGAGGAGCCCAGAGGTTCCCGGATGGTCGACTGTTTCCGGGAGATTTGCGAAGTGTGGATCTGTGAACACTTTTTCTCCAGCTAATATTACCCACAATTCCTTGCACGAGGGAAGGTGGAGGAGTTTTGTGACGGTTTGCTTGGCCGATATTCAAGGACGCGTTTTAGAGAGGTGTGAATGAAATGTGGATAAATAAATCAAGGGAATGGTAAATTAAGTGATATAGTATAAATGATACCAGGAATAATGAATGAAGAAAGCTGAAATGAGACGAGTGCGTAACCAAGCAACAACGATCTCTTCCATCCATCACCTGACGTGTTCGTTAGTACGTCCCAGTACCTGCATTTTGCTCTTTTCCTACACACTCAGAAGTATGTACTTTTCTCTTCACTTCGTAGTGCGTAGTAAAAGTAGACGAATTGGGACACAGCAGTAGTTTCATGTTTCCCATTTCTGATTTCTCACACGATAATTTTACAGGGGACCACATGGTTCACGTGATGTCACGTGTGATTACATGTGCAGTTTCAGGGCATTACATGGTTAAAATCACCTGTACACGTTTTTCAGCTGTGGGATTATCTCACAGTACAACTCGTATAGTGCACAGCATTTTTACACCATGTTCACCAAAACGTCCTGTCTCCAAGCCAACAAATTGTTATTGTTTGATACAAATGAAAAGCTCCAGCTTTCACTCCAGCTGCCTGCAGTGCGTGTGTGTGTGTGTGTGTGTGTGTGTGTGTGTGTGTGTGGGGTTACTTCTATTTACTTCTGTTACTTCCTTTGTCATCCATTAACACATTTTTATCTCGACTACACAACATGTCTCTCAAACAGCAAACAGCTGCCAAATTCCTGGTTTCACAATGAAACTTTTCTCTAAATCCAAATAAAATAAAAAGTTTAAAAAAAATCAGACTGGACTTTAGTGAACCTGAGAGTCGACATCATGGACAAAAGGCAAATTTGTTTATCTGGGAATGTTTCGAGCGCTGTGGGGACTGCAGATAAACTGTGACATTAGTTGCTGTCATAATCTGTTCAACTCCCTTACAGTCTCATGGCTTTTAGGTATTTTATCACGCATTACTCATCGTGGCTTCTGCTTCTGTAAATGATTAAGCACAGAAACACAAAACGTCGCTATGAACACCAATCCAGCACACTTTAATTCAAAGTCATTTATAACCCGGGTCAAATCTGATCCTGCGGCACGGAGCCGAGCAGACGTGCCCATTTGAACTCTCGGCTTTAGGGAACTCTTAAAGAGAACCACACAGTTCCTGCACGAGTTCCTGTTCGAGTTCCTGTTCTGCATTTCCACACCGAGACTGTTGTGGAAAATAGCACAATCGACGGTCGTGGATACTGAAGGAGGTTAAAGAGTTAAATTTTGTCCAGGTGAAAAACAGGATTTACGCATTATTCCACTTCATCCAAAATGCAGTCCATCAGCCACATGTCTGGATTTGGTTCTTTAGTTTGGTACCAGAACTACAAGTCCTGCTAAGTCACGATCTTTTTCGTAAAATTCATCGCCCAACCTTCACACTTACACTTGATCAAAATGACATCACGTTGTTACCTTGTAGTGCATATTTCCACGTTTAACTCTGAAGTAGAACTACGAATCTGAATCTCCATTGCTTTCAGCTTTCTGGTACAATTCCGCTTTAATGCTGCGTTCACACTAGCAAGAGACCGACGATCCTTCATTATGGCTACACAGAGCAACAGCAGCATTTGATTTGAGATTTTCTCAAAATTTTAAGCAGATTAGGTATAATTCCTCGGACCAGTCCTACGGCATTCCTTCAGTTCCCCTCTCACAACTTTAGTTCCTACCTACAGTTAGTTCCTGTTTACTGTTTGACACAAACATTGAAGAATAGACTTTAGGATACAGAGCATAGGGTGCATGATTGTAAATTGTCATTTCTGAAGAGTGTGCGAGGGGTGTGTGGGGTCATGAAGAGTGTGTGAGAAGGGTGTGTGGGGTCGTGAAGAGTGTGAGAGGGGTGTGTGGGGTCGTGAAGAGTGTGTGAGGGGTGTGTGGGGTAGTGAAGAGTGTGTGTGAGGGGTGTGTGGGGTTGTGAAGAGTGTGTGTGAGGGGTGTGTGGGTCGTCCACTATGCTGGTGGCTTTGCGGATGCAGCGTGAGGTGTAAATGTCCGTGATGGAGGGAAGAGAGACCCCGATGATCTTCTCAGATGTCCTCACTATCCGCTG
>CM074960.1:22367907-22382247 GCA_037577455.1 Pangasius macronema
CTTGCTGATGAGACCCACCACGGTCATGTCATCGGCGAACTTGATGATGTGGTTCGAGCTGTGCATTGCTACACAGTCGTGAGTCAGCAGAGTGAACAGCAATGGACTGAGCATACAGCCCTGTGGGGCCCCAGTGCTCAGTGTGGTGGTGTTGAAGATGCTGTTCCCGATCTGGACCGACTGAGGTCTCCCAGTCAGGAATGGTGTCTTCTGTTGAGCGGTTGGGACGGTAAGCGGACTGCAGGGGGTCCAGTGAGGGGGGCAGCAGGGTCTTTATGTGCCTCATGACGAGCCTCTTGAAGCACTTCATGATGATGGGTGTAAGTACAACAGGACGGTAGTCGTTGAGGCAGGACACTGAAGACTTCTTTGGCACGGGGGTGATGGTGGTGGCCTTGAAGCACAATGGAATGACGGCGCTGCTCAGGGAGGTGTTGAAGATGTCTGTGAAAACATCTGCCAGCTGGTCTGCACATCCTCTGAGCACTCTGCCAGGAATGTTGTCTGGTCCAACAGCCTTCCACAGTTTGACTGTGTGTAGACTCTTCCTCACATTGGCCGTGGTTAGTCACAGCACCTGGTCTTCCTTGCTGTCACATCATTCTGTGCCTCAAACCGAGCATAGAAGTTGTTCAGCGCATCTGGGAGGGAGGCATCACTGTCACATGCAGGTGATGTTGTCCTGTAGTTGGTGATGACCTGGATGCCCTGCCACGTGCGCCGCATGTCTCTGCTGGCCCTTGCTGTTCTTAGGACCACCTTGTTGCCAGCTCTGAAGGCGGAGTCTCAGGTCCTCAGTAGCGCACGCACCTCTGCAGTCATCCATGGCTTCTGGTTGGAGTGTGTGGTGATGATCTTGGAGACAGTGATGCCATCAATGCACTTGCTGATATAGCTGGTCACTGATGTTGCCTATTCCTCCATGTTGGTGAAGTCGCCGTCAATTGCCGCTTCCCTGAACATGTGCCAGTCAGTTCTCCCCTCTCGTTGCAAGGTCCGCATGCTGATGGAATTTAGGGAGCACTGACTTGAGATTTGCATGGTTGAAATCTCCGGCAACAATAAACAGTCCGTCAGGGTGTGAATTCTGCAGCTTGCTAATAGCTCCATACAGTTCACAGAGTGTGTCTTTAGCATTAGCACTGGGGGGAATGTACACACCGATTATGAGGACAGTGGTGAATTTCCATGGTAAATAAAATGGCCTGCATCTAACAGTCACAAACTCCACCAGCGATGAGCAGTAACTAGAAACTTGCGCCGACCTCTTGCACCATTCCGTGTTGATGTAAACACACAAGCCACCGCTGCGAGCCTTACCACACAGAGCTGAGTTTCTGTCGGGACGAAACGAGGCTAGCCCGTCTAGCTGAATGGCGGCGTAAATGTGTGTTTAAGTGCATAAATATGTGTTTTTGCCTCTAGATATGATAGGAGGTCAACTTTCAGCACACACACACACACACACACACACACACACACACACACACACACACACACTCCATCTTCTCTTCTTCAAAGCTGCATATTTACAGCTGGTGTAATTATGAGATATGAGGAAGAGTCTGGACCACATCAAGGCCTGTGCTTAAGGTTTGAAGGTGTGTGTGTGTGTGTGTGTGTGTGTGTGTGTGTGTGTGTGTGAGTGAGTGAGTGTGCGAGTTGCGTGTGTGTGAGTGCAAGTGTGCTTCTGTGTGAATGTGTCTGTGTGTCTTTGTGTATGTGGATGTGTGCTGAAAGTTGACCTCCTATCATACCCAGAGACATATCCAGTGTGTGTGTGTGTGTGTGTGTGTGTGTGTGTGTGTGTGTGTGTGTGTGTGTTTGGGTGTGTGTGTAGTAGTAGGGTGTCCTCTCAAGAGCTCTCCTACTCTCTATTACAGCTCATCGATTTCAGGCCTCACTCCTAATCCAACCTCCTGATTTCAGTTTTTCTAAAGTTACTTTCCTGAACCGTGAATGAAATCCACTTAGAGCATGAAATAAAGCTATGCTTCTGCCGGAAAAAGTGTTACAGCAGTGGAAAAAGTTCACAGCATGAGTGTGTGTGAGGCTGATATGAGTCTCGGTGTTACAGCAACTGGTGTGTTCAGGCAATTTCTGGCAGACATTTTTGAATAAACCAAATCTATTTACGTTATAGTTTATGGATAGTGGTGGACTGTTTGCAGTCTCCATTTGAGAACCAGTCAAATTATTTCCTATTGTTTTATACACTTCTCTATAATATATCTATTTGTGTATTACATGTTCCATCATTCTTTGTGTTGATAGAATTGAGACAAACCCATTCAGTGGAGGATTGTTGAGCATGCTTATGTTGAAGTACTTTCTTTCTACTGTCAGTCACAGCGACGTTGGTCAATTGCTTGTGTCTTTGAGCTCATGTATGTGGAAGAGGGCAGGTAGCACTTTTTACTCATGCAGCATGAGCAGCAGTTCCTAAAGATGCAGTCGCATATCTTCACGTGTCTCAGAGGAAGCACATATTAGACTTTTTTTGCTCTCGCTGGTTGATAGCATTGGTATGATGGTGAGAAAATGGGGGGAAAAAAACAAAAACAAATTACAGACCACAGTATGAGCACCTAGTATACAGAAGGATGTTTTTTTTTTGTCATGGGTAATGTTTGAGGAAATAATACTTCATGTCATTGTAACCCAAAGTGCCGTATTTTATGTGTGTGAGCTCTAAAGGAGGCAGGATATTAGCACATAAGATACATGGGTATAAATCAGGAAGTCCTGAAAGAGTGTACCAGGATTGAGCCTTCAGGCCAGGAAATGACAAACACCATACATACACCTCACTTCTCCTGGGACTTTAACAGTGTTTCTTCAATAGTGAGACATGATGAGAATGATAAATCAACCAGGCTGACTCAGTGAGTGGGTACCTTCTTGTTTCTCTCCAGCGCCCGACGTCATTACCTTCTCCTTCGATGTGGGGAACGGGCCGGTGGAGCTGAACGTTCACTCATCAACACCGCTAAACGACGACCAGTGGCATCGAGTCAGCGCCGAGAGGAACGTCAAAGAAGCCGTGCTTCAGCTGGATCAGCAATACAGACAGGTTCGAGCTGCACCTGCACAGGGACACACACGCCTGGAGCTCTACAGCCAGCTGTATGTGGGTAAGAAGCTCACACACACACACACACACACACACACACACACACATACAAGCATACACGCACATATGTGCAACTGGAGCTCCGAAAATCTGTATGTAAATGCACTCAAGCGCTTGAGCTATAAACACACAGCTGAACATCAGTTACACATGAGAAGCAGCAGAGAGTAATCACACTCCTGCAGGTAGAAGACTCCGAGACGCATGAAGCCAGCCAACCACTTTTTTTTTTTAACCACTTCTCATGCTGCATCCCAGGAGCTATCTGCTCTCATAACACAAACATACACAAACTCACAGACTCCCACGATTGGCTGTTGCGTGCACTGATAAATACATCAAGCTGATAATCGGTTTATACAGCCGTTTATAGAGCCCTTTGCTTGAGTTTTCAGGTTTAATCAGCTAAATTGCTAATAAATAAACCTGGTTGAATGGTTTAAGAAAAGAGATTTGCCAAGAAACCAAAAACAATGAGGTGAAGCTAATGAATCGGAAATTATTCAAAAATTCCCCGTTATGTTCGTGAACATATTAAAATCTCACCGAGTCCTTGAAGATGAAAGGCGTTGGCTTTTTCTTGACTCATTCAGCACATTAAGAAAGATTTCAAAGTGCTCAGGAAAGAATTTTAATATTCCTGTGAAATTCATAAACCCAAATAACTGCTTCACTCCGAAACACAGTGAGAAATCCAACTCTGATTAGCTCCTGTATCACTGCCTCATTTATACACAATTGTGCCTTAAAGCATTCTGGCTTTCTAGCACCTTCAAATTTTCAATTCAAAGATTAGATCCGGAAGAAAGTATGACCTGCATGTCAATGCCCTCATTAAACACGCTGCTCTCTCTCTAATGAGCTTTAGAAACCTTTTTTAAGCCACAAGGCAATCAGAAATCAGTGTCACACCCTTTTTTTTTTTTTTTTGGAATTTTATTGATGGATTTTTTTTGACCACTGAGTGCAACATTTGCTGCTTGTGCTACATTTACATGCTGGTGATTGGGGTGCTGGTGATTTATAATAAAGATAAGCAACTTATCTGCAACACTTTACGGTAACACTTTACAGTAACGGTACATGAATAATTATGCACCAATACCTGAATTAATATTTACTTAAATATGGACTAATGATAAGTTAAGGCATGTGCTAATGATGAACGAATGAAGAGCTAACCTTAACTACAGCGTGAGTCGTATCAATTCATGTGCGAATAACGACCACCTTAAGTACATGTTTGTTAGTTAATGTATTAATTAACACATGGGGTAAGCTAAATCAAGCATGCTCTATAAGAAAGAATATGAATTAAACATGTATAACTGCACATTGCTTATATAATTTTCCATATGCAGCTGTGTCCACAAACATCATTGAATGGATCGTTGGATAATTGGATGAAATCATTGGATCATTGGATGAAATCATTGGATCATTGGATGAAATCATTGGAGAATTGAATGAAATCATTGGATCATTGGATGAAAGTATTACCATAAAACCTATTCAATCCATACAGTATGAAACGGAATCTTAACCGTGAAATATGATCAAAAATACTTCAGATATCATGCTACATTGGCATTTATTTGTGAATCCGTTTACCATCTCGTGTCCAAGTCACCCATTGAAATGTACAAAACATTAATTCATACTTGAACTCATTCACCCCTATGAAATATGTCCAGCATTCCACAAGTCATGTGTTCAAGATGCATCGTCCAGGTTTCCTGAAGATCACAAGAAGAAGAAAAGTACATTGTCTTGTTCTTTTTTCTTTATTTTTAATGATATATTGACTGAGGTCACTTGGGAAGCACAACCCTGTTCCTAAATTATACATAGAAAGTCAATTGTTTAAATTAAACAACTAAAATCAATAGCATGTCCTTAATGTCCTTGTGTCATTAGCATGCATGTTAGTGAATCACATTTTGTATATTAGTTCATTCAATGCAAAACTCAACCCTGCTACTTTCAACCCTGATGTCCATATAAGAGCAAAATGCAACCAGTATCAGCAAAGCAGTATCAGCTTCTAAAAATGCAGCGAATGGTTAATAGCAGGGTTTTTTAATTAATGATGAAAAATGAAGTAAATTTTCATTTTAAGCATTGCAAGAGCTAAATGCAACCCTGTTATGAAAGGCGCTATTGTACAGAATACACCTAAAGGTACAGATTAACCAAATAAAAACATCGTAATGTTATTATTAAGACATCGGCATTAGATCAAGTAGAAGGCCATTAAGAAATGTACGTCTTTATACTTAGTGTCTCGTTTTAGTTTCAAACTTTCAAACCCTGCTGTAAGTTGAAAGCATTAATACTGCAAAAGTGAAATATTTGAAATCAGTGTGAACCCTGAGACTCTGGAAATACTGTAATTAGAGCTTCCTGACATTATTCATCACTGTTGCACTGCAAATGGTTCAGATGATGTTCTTCAGAGGTGAAAATCATCAACGGTATCAGATATTCTCTCATTAAAGCTTTGAATTCATTACTCAGAAACCTCTGACTTTAAACAGTATACTTTTACAGTAGATTTTCTTACTTTCTCACAATTAAATGATATTGATTTACACATGGCAACACTGATGTTTTATTCAGTGTGTGTGTGTGTGTGTTGGAGTGTGTGTGTGTGTGTGTGTGTGTGTGTGTGTGTGTGTAAAAGAGAATAGCAGAGCTGTTAAGTGTGCTATTATTATATAACCTAAGTGCCTTGTAATTCATTTGTAGGAGCATTTACACAAGAAATGTGGTATTGAAGTTAGTTTGAAAAAACTCACTTTCATATCCTACGAGAGTTTCTGAGGTTGTGTAAATTTACGTACCTCGAGTGATCGGCTTCAAATCGTATAATTAGCATGACTTACTGCAGATTGACGTTCATTTGCAGTAACTGAAGACTGCAATGTCAAGTTTAAATATTTCAGTTGACCGCATTGTAACACACCAGGTGCCTTCTCAGGCAGATCCGAGTCCACCTGCACGGGCTTTTATAACGCGGCGATCTCAGGCAGGTGATCAGCGTAAACGTGCAGCACCTGGCCACGCCTCTTTATAAGCACTCCGATTGCCTCACTCCGCGTGTGGACATAGATCTGTGCCAGGTAACAGAGCAGCGCCATGCTACTCTGATTGGTAATTTTCGAAAACGAAAATCAGGGAAGAAAAATATTGAGGTTTAGAGAGGAAAGGGGGAGAAAATATTGAGGGAAAGAAAGAAAAGGGAGCTCAGAACTAAAGAGGAAGTCAAGTAAGCAGAAAACTAAAGAGGAGGATAGACTGAGAATCCTCACTCTGAGATAAATATTCGGCTCTCTTAAGTTAGAAATTGTTCCTATCTCATTCAGTGCCTTTAAGTTCAGCCAGAAAGAAGGCCAGTTTGAGTTGTTTTTTTCCCGCCGTGCTGCGGTGCTTTTGAGTTGAGCCGTTGGCTCTGAGTTTCCCCCGATCAGTTTCACAAGCACTACAGCACTCATTTGAGCGATCCTGTGGGGTTAGCTCAGCGGCTAATGTTACAGCTTGGGATTTACAATCTCTCTAGTTTGTGTCCCGTTCAAGGCATTCGCATTTTAGGCAGAGCCTTGTTGAAACGTCTCCGCACTTGCTTCCATTCCACACCATATAATGTCCTCCCGGACAAGCGGACCCTGCGTGACGCTCTTGTACATCCTATCACCTAGCCCCATAACACGCATGAATGCCATCACACAAGTCTATAAATTTAAGACCAATAAAACCAGCCGTTCAATTAGGACAAAAGAAATGGCGTTCTATAGCAGGAGTCTGTGCCTCTGGTAGCCGACTCGCTGCAGTGGCTGAGCTGCATTATTGGAAGATTTAATACATCTATTCTGCACTTCCTGGTATATTTTCCTTTCCTCTGTGTATATATATTTTTTTCCTCACATTTTCCTCTACAATGCTGAGTCTAATTTGCCTCTGATTAAATTGGCATCTGACTCCCCTCACATCTCTATTCTTGTTCTAATTCTTATTCTTACTATTTACTAACCGTTAGAAATGAGTGTCTTGTGTGGTCATGTGTTCTGAATTTCATGCTGAGCAGTTAGAGAGTAATTATTTTCAGCAACAAGTGACACACTATTTCTCTCAGATCTAGAGCACTGAAGGAGTTTATTTTCTGTTAATGCTACAGGTGCAGCAGGAGGACAGAGAGGCTTCCTCGGATGCATCCGCTCCCTGAAGATGAACGGCGTGACCCTAGACCTGGAGGAAAGGGCAAAGGTCACTCCTGGAGTTAAACCCGGATGTTCGGGTCACTGCACCAGTTTCGGGATGTACTGTCGCAACGGAGGGAAGTGCGTAGAGAAATACAACGGCTACTCGTGTGACTGCAGTAACACGGCTTATGACGGACCCTTCTGCACTAAAGGTGCTGATGAGGCTTTTATTTAAAAAATAGCAGCTCTCCTTAAACAGTGATTGCCATCATGTTTCCATCTCCACATTGCCATCTCTCAGAGGAAGCTGTGTGTTTGTGTTGCAGATGTGGGAGCTTTCTTTGAGGCAGGAACGCTGGTCCGTTATAACCTGGTCCCGGAATTGAGTTCCGCAGTGTCCAGCATGGACGGAAAAGATTTGAGCCAGTCTCTGTCCACTGACATGAACCTGACCCGAGAGGTTGTGACCTTCAGCTTCAGCACATCCAGCACTCCCAGCATCCTCCTCTACATCAGCTCGAGGAGCCATGACTACATGGCTGTAGTGTTGCAGCGAAACGGTACGATCAGATACGCGAAAAGACAACGACCATTTTCAATATTCTCCATTTACTGCCTTTGTTTAATAACTTTCTCAGAGTCTCAGCCTTTTTTTTTAAATTAACTCATTTAGTCAGACAGACGTGCGAAAGTGACAAATGCTGTTTAATATAAAGGAAGGTAATGAAAAAGCATGCGAAGGAAACCATTCGCTCTCAGTAAAATGTTATTTGATAATCAACTACTATTTTATTGCTGTATAAGATAACGATGCCACACACAAACCTAACTGCTCAAGCCAACAATGAAAAAGACAAAAAAAAATTCTCACGCCAAACCATAAATGGCTTAATGCTTAATGCTTAAATGACAAAATAAAACATTATTAACCCAATAGAATATAAATTATTGACAAGTTATCATTATCTGGCTTCGTTTGCTTTTTAATTCATGTGCTTCATATTGTATTTCTTTGATCAATCGATATTTTTTACTTCCATCCATGTTATTGCTAGTTTTCCAGTATAAATAATACAAGGACAGAACATGAAAGATTTTATTTTAAACCTAATCCAGTTTTACCAATTACATTTTTTCCCCACAAACTTTTAGAGCAATTTAACCTGTATGGCTAAGTAGCTACTCAGTGCATGGTCTTTCTCTATCGGTGTGTCCCAAACAGAAAGTGTCTTGCTGCCTTGCTGCCTCAAAAGTCAGTTCTCTTGTGATGCTTATTGATAATAGTCACCAACCCTAAAAATCCATTTGGGAACAAAGTCCATTTTGAGATGGAAGAAAGCATTGAGGATTCTCTGACTGCACCAGCCAATTACAAATAACACATTTGTCCACAAGCTACTTCTCTCCTATCATGTTTATAAGCTGACCGACGCACTGGATTATGGGACATGTACAATAGTGAAGGATACCATAAATTGGCCAGATGAAGGCACATTGATATTTGGTGCCTTCACTTTGGACTCCTGGATGTCATTACTGAAGCCAAATACATGACTCCTGTTTCTCGTAATCCAAAGCAATGTTGATGATGCATGTGATAAATCAGAGACATTTCTGATAAAAGTGAACTTCCTCTCTTTTCTCTATCAGGTTCTTTGCAGCTGCGTTATAACCTCGGGGGTCTGCTCGAACCCTTCGCTGTCGACCTGGACCAGCGCAATTTGGCCAATGGACAGCCACACAGTGTTAACATCACGAGAATAGAAAGAGAAATCCATGTCCAGGTGAGATTTCTGTTTTGTATCCGTACATGTATTTTTGTATTAGTGCTTGCCGACAGCCGTAAGAGTCCAGAGTGGCTGTATCTCCGTATCTGTAGGGGCTGTAGTGTCGTGTCTCTTGCTTAGTTTGTGTTTTACATTTGAAAATGGTAATTAAAAATGGTTAAAAAATCTTTCCTTCATGTTCCACAAGGCCAAGTTGGAGCTTATTTACAACTCATTAGCAGGGATCATTAAAGCTGTGTGGCTTGCAGAGAGTTTGAAGCCTCGGGGAAGCATTTCATAGTGACTCATTTCTCTGAGTCAGCCATTAGCTCCCTGTGATAAAGGTAAATAAGCTGAAAGCTATTAAATGTTGTCACTTTATCCCGTGACACCACCACATCAAGCTCTTTGTTAGGGAGATCCACCGAGATGGTTTATTCAATCATTCATTCATCGTGGTTGCCGTGAATCCAGAGACAGTAGGGCTCGAGGCAAGCTTTGTACATAATAACAATAATTATAATGTGTGTGCGTGTTGTGTGTGTGTGTTGTGTGTGTGTGTGTGTGTGTGTGTTTCATAGCTGGACCACTACCCTTTTGTCAGCTACACCCTGCCTGAAGACTCAGACACTCAGTTCAACCTGGTCAAATCCCTCTTCCTAGGGAAAGTCTTCGGTAAGTGCACTTTCCAGAGTTTAAGACCATAAAGGCTTCTGTGTGCAATGAGGTCCAAAAGTCTGTGTCACATCCTCCAGGAACTCCATCTCCCAGAATCCCCTGCCAACTACCAAGCCTTCATCTCAGCCAGCTCACGCAATTTCAGCACACTTACTAATCACACTGACCTGAAGCTTAAATACCTCTTTAGCCATTTGTTGTTGTTGTTGTTGTTGTTGTTGTTGTTGATGTTGTTGTTATTGTTTTTTTTTGGAAAGCTTACCAGAAAGGTTCATGAGTTGTCAGATATGAAGCTTGGCTAGTCCTTAGTAACTGCTTGGTCAGTGTTGTGGTGGTTTAACTTAGGCTACTAGTTTGTTTATAATTTGGAAAAATAGACTTGTGCAAATCTCTAAGTATGAGCTGGAGTTATGTTGATGAGGAAGAAGACACCAGAAGACTCTTTCACACCAGAAAGACAGTGCTTTCCCAGTGTTTTCCAGTGTTTCAGGGTTATAGTGGTAGAGGTCAAATTAAAAACATCCAGTTTAGGCCACATTCAGGTGCTATATGGATACACATAGTGAGATTTTGTTTACTGGAAGCAAGTTCATTGGAGTTCATGGAAGGCTTTTGTTCTAAAACTCAAATGGATTCAAAATGCATTATGCAGCACACCGCACACTCCATTTATGATGCTCTTTCTTTCTATGTTTCCTGCAGAAACCGGTCCCATTGACCCAATTCTAATAGAGAAGTATAACACTCCTGGCTTCATAGGCTGCCTGTCCCGAGTGCAGTTTAACAGTATCGCTCCTCTGAAGGCGGCTCTTCGCTCGCGGCTCACTGTTTCCGTCTCGCACCAAGGCAAACTGGTCGAGTCCAACTGTGGAGCGTCCCCCCTCACCGTCTCACCAATGTCCACCAACACTGACCCCTGGCACCTGAATGCAGGTACAAAAACAAACAAAAAGCAGTGGCTATGATTATAGCTGTAGTAAGCACAAGCAAAGTCTTTATAATTCAGACAAATTAAATTGGAATTAAGGTTAAGTTTATAGATGCCACTTCTTAAGATAAGTTAGTGTTATCAAATTATAGCTTTACACTCTAGTTGGATTGTGAATATTCTCAGGAGTTTGTTCTTGAGTTCAAGATCATTTCTCATTGAAGGTGACAATGGTATAGAAATTGTCTGAGGTCCTATTAACACATGATGGTTCCTGTAGGTGCTGATCTCCCATTCAATGAGGAGAGAGTCGTACCAGACGGAGTGAACAGGAATTCAGCAGTAATTGGAGGTAGGGCGTTTCCAGACTCTATTTCTTAAAGCTGTTTGAGCTTCTTATATCTGCATAATTTCTCACTCATATCTTCTTCTTGCTTTAGGCATCATTGCCGTGGTGATCTTCACCATCCTGTGCACTCTGGTGTTCCTGATTCGCTACATGTTCCGCCACAAGGGAACGTACCACACCAACGAGTCCAAAGGAGAAGAACGATTCGAATCAGCTGATACAGCCATCATCAGTGCAGAGCCCAATTTCACAGAGACCATTGAAGAAAACAAGAAGGAGTGGTTTATCTAAAACGTCTCTGATAAAGGACATACAAACTGTCACTGAGGATCGGGAACAAGCGAAACCCCTTCCTTTGCAACTCTTTTTAATTTCTTCTCCTTTCTTTTACTTGCTCCCTTTCTTTCTCTGTGTGTTTCTTTGTTCCTCTTTCTTTGTCTCTGTCTGCCAGTGGATCATCAGGGCAGCTTCAGTGAGTTTTTTTGAGGTTTCGAGGTTCTCTTCATTTCTGGCCGCTCCTGAAGCTGGGTGATCATAAAGGAGCTGATGGATGTGAATGAAAACGAGGACTACAGTGACTTGGTGGACTCAGGCCTGGCTTTTTGCTGCCCCTGTGCTCAAGAGGAGAATATGAAGACCAAGTCAAGGAGAGATGATGCTGTGAACGAATCTCCTCTGTGCAAGAGGTGCAGACTCTAAAAGTCCCCAAAGCTCATTCTGGACTACAGCAGTTCTGCTGACAAGGAGGCCATGTCATAGGTCAGGGATTTAACATCAAAGACCTCACACTTATCGCTGGTGCCTGAGTCCTTTGTAGATCTGGAACCTTCGAGGTCACACTAATCTATGGGACCATCTAGAAACACTGAGAGGTTTCTGTGAGTTTAAAGAAATCAACACATTTATCTCTATTGGCCAGATGATGAACTTCACAGTGATATCATCATGGTGTAACCCTGGCTGGTTTGAGTGTTTTGTCCCAGCACTCGTCCCAGAGTGCTGTTTCATAAAAAATGCTGTGCATTTGTTAAACACGATATCTTTACAATATGGTTCTTTTGTGTTCTTTTGTAATCAGCATGTAAAATGCTATAATGGTACAGGTATGCAATGGTATGATGATGTACTCTATGTCTATAGTTATTGTATTGGTCCAGGCTGTAATTTGTAGACAAATCTTGCTGTTAATTTAAATAAACTCACAATTAAAATGGCTTAGTTGGATCCAGACTTACTGCTGAGCACCACCTGCCAAACAAAATCAGGATGGTCCAGAGAAGGCAAGACGTTCAGTCAAACTACACCTGACTCCTACATCCAGATCCAGATCGACTCATGGACCAGAAATAACACTTAGAAGAGACTTTGTAAATATGGAGAACACTCTCAGAAAACAAGGGGGCTAAACTGTCAGTATGTCAGCCATTCAACAAATGTTAAACTTCTTAGTCCTTATTCCTCTCTATATATTTTAAATTCCACTGAAATACTAATTACCTCATCTGAGTAACCAATGACTTAAAAAAATTTTAATATTTGACAGATATTCTATTTATTTGGTCACTTTTCTAGATGTTTCGTAATAGTGGGGCAGCATGTTCACTGCCCCATTTAATTCCATAGAGTTATTATTGCACCTTGTGGTCAAAAATGAGAACTGCATCAAGCCCTAATAGAAGCCCATTGGGGCAATAATCACGCTGCCCCGTGCTCACTCAATGAACATTTTTATTGGAACAGGAGCAGCAGGAGGGCCAGTTAATGACAGGGTTGCCAGATTGGTCTAGCTTAAAAACACCCAGAGAACATCAATATCTTGTTTTATAGTAAATAAACCTAAACAAAAAATCGAACAAAGTATAAGTGCAGGCAGTGTGTCTATGCACACTGTATAACCTACATTACAAAGACTGGGTGACAGAGATTGGGAGATTTCCTTACATCAGAAATGCGTGTGCACTACAGTGACCTCGTTTCTAACTCAAAGGCTGAGAAAAATGTGTCTGTTTTCAAGTGCCTGTTTTTTTTTGTTTGGTTGTTTTTTTTTGTGCTTTTTTTGGCTGCTGTATTGAATACATTTGAACAAAGGTTTATCTGCTCAAAATGATCTGCTAGACTGTATGACTATATGCTATTTAAAATTTCCCTTGATACCATAGTAGCATGACAGGTAACAGATAGCATATGTCAAGTGGAATAGCCTCTAGACTTAATTTTGTCTGAGGCTATGTCATTATATGGAGTCGAAATCTATGGTAACGTGCTGCTGCTGTAAACCATTGCTGTGCCATTCCTTGTCGGTGGTATGCTACACTCAGGCACGCACCTTTTGGACCTTTAGTATGTACATTTTACCTAGAAAGGCGCATGTAGTGTACCTTTAAGATTTGACTCTGAAAGGTAATTATAGTGCAATTGCGTGCTTTAAATCTTAAAGGTACACTAATGTGAAAGATACAAAATGTACAAAAGGTAAAGGTACCCTGACAGTGGCGAGGTGAAGTAAGCACCCTTTCTTTTCTGAGAGTGCATGGCAATGTGGGGCAGTGTGCTTTTCTGCTTCTTGTTTAAAATTATATACATGTTTCTTTTTTTCCAGGGAATTTCTGATTTTGTTGGTAATAGTGGCATTATTAGCCATGATCATTGAAATAAAACAAAAAGGTCTGTAGACATCGATATGAATTCAGGTTTAGAATGAATACACAGTGATATATATGATAGAGTTGTGTATATATAATGAGCTGAGTTGGAGCCATTTCTGGAAATAAAATACTTTGTACAAAACATCAGTCAGACACTTGGGCTCTTTTTCAGTATTAATTGCAATGTGAATTGTACTAAATAAATAGTTCATGAAGCAAAACCTCAAATCTGTAATTACAGTGTCCTTGGCTAGCAGCTTTCAGGCCAACATATAATATTCTACCACATGAAAAGTGAAAATATATATATATATATATATATATATATATTACAAACTTTGTTATGGAGTTTTATTTTATGATTTCTACTTACTGATTCAGTACAAAAACTTTTTAGATTTCCAAACATTAGTTTTCCAGCACAAAATTAAAAAATTAAATGTTACAGAAAACTGTTTGTATGTCAGTAAAGAAAGCAGCAGATTACATAAGAGACGCTTTTCATACAAAAAATACAGAATGAAGGCTGCTGGGTTTCGCTGCAAAAATAAGACGCAAGTGTGACAGTCAAAGTCTCCAGAGGAACTGTGGCTGCTTCTGCAGGGAGCTCAGTAACACTTACAGCTCAGGTCCTTATAAAAC